>MU226755.1:1443117-1479482 GCA_018584345.1 Thuja plicata
CTTCCCCAAGTATCCTTCATGCTAGCAACATCTGGGTTTTAGATTCATTCATGGGCATCACTTCCATGTAATGAAGAGCCTATTGCCCTACTTTTCTATCGGGATCCTTACGAAATTTTAACGAAGCCCTATTTAGACTATGTGAATGAAAAACAGTAAACAAACATGATATTTTAATATTGTCTTTGACTATCGTCCTGCAAGTAAACCGTTAGAATGTTTTAGTCTTTGACAAGAGAACCTGCAAACCACTGTTATGCTGCACCAGAAAAATAGAAACAAAAAAATCAGAGCAGAAACAGAAGTCAGAACAGATAAATAACAGATTAAAAATTTTGCCTTTTAAATGTCTGTCAGTGAAAGTTCGTGTGAGAAAGTACTCATCGCACGCAAGAAATTGCTTCAATGCGTGCAAGAAAACTGTTTCTTCACACGAGAAAGTGCTAAGAAAAGCAAATCTTCACGCGGCTCGGTGCAAGACTTCGCACGGCTAGAGCAAAACTTCATGCGGCTAGAGAAAAACCTCGCGCGAGAATCTGTACCAGTGCAGTACGGATGTATGGCAAAGTCTAAAAAACACAGTCAACAGATTTAAAAATGAGACCAGAAATTGATTTTTCTGCCCCATGGTGGGCGCCAAAATGTTGTATGCTGAATGTGGACCTCTTAATTCAACACAAACACAACATAGTCCTTACCCAATCGATGAATTTACAAAGACAAACATGAATTGCTTGCTCTGCAAATGCGATTGAAGCGACATGTTGCCTCCTAATTAGATGTGATTGTTGCAGTTTACCCTCAGAACGAGAGCCAACAACCTGACCATTGCTAACATGGAGGATTTAATAGTGCAAGAAGAGAAAGAAAGCCATTATCTATGAGAAATATGCATCTAGTTATGAGAAATATGCTCTTTTACTCTATGAATTAAGACATGATTAAGCTGTGAAAATGAAGTGCAACTAGTCTAAGAATGAATTTGCAATTAAGCTAAGAATGAGAATGCAATTAATCTAAGAAATTTAATGCTTCTAATCTAGAAAGGAAAATGCTTGTAATCTATGAAAGAAATGCTTTTTAAGCTAGAATTGGATTAGCAAATGAATCTAGAAAGCTTTTAAAGCATAAGATTGAATTGTTAGCCCCTACAAATTGATCATAAATGAAAGCTAAACAATGTTCAATTCCAAATGAAATTATACTAATTATGCAACAAAGTAAGCTAAAGCATGAAAACTAAAGCTAAATTTTCCTATAGTAATGATGCTCAAAACAAAAAGTCCTCTCTAATGAAGAAAAGAGGTCGAATTTATAGAAAACCAAGGAGAGAGGATGAAGAGTTTCTTGAAAAGAAACAGTTGTCTCTTCATTCTCCAATTGAGAGAAATAAGCAAAGATTATAAAAATAAAAGAATGAATTATTGACACATAAGTGTCCTTTCACATGGAATTATGGAATTCCCTCTTCGAGGATAATTCATTCAATTAATTAAATAACCTTTCAATTCCTTTTATGTATATTAGCCAAAGGGGGTAGATTTGATTTAATTAAAAACACTTAGGACTTTAGGTTTAAATCAATTAATCATAGGGATTTTAGCTAATAATCATTTGAAATTTAGGAATTAAATGTAATGTCAGATTTATGCAAATTTGGGTTTTCTACATTTGAAACTCAGCCAATTAAAGTTAATTAGAAGAATTTGCCTAATACAATAGGACTTCGAGGATAAGAAAATGCACCAAAATTGATTGATTATTAAGTGCCAATTTTGGGGTGTTGCAACTGGTGCTCGTGAAAGTTTGAAATTATCTAAAGTTGGCAGATGAATCCTCCTCATACACTGAAACCTTTTCTCTTCTATTATTTATCAATGCCACTCTTTGCTTCTCAAAATATGTATCCATTTTCCTCACAAATTTAGGTTTATTGATTATCGGCAATCCAGGGGGGATCCCTCAAAAATATAAAAAAAAATAGGCTATTTTTGAAAAGGGTGATGTATACATTTACCATAATTAAGTGGTTTTCCAGTCCAGTGTGGCTTTTGACCCCTCATTGGCTATGAAACAAAGGGCTCATACATTTTTTTAAAATTTTGATTATCCCGCCCAGGGCCATTTTCAAAAATTGGTGCATCTCACTTGTGAGCAAGAGAATCATGGTAGTTCCTAGCATCCTTAGCTTGACGGGATGCTTCTCCTACTTCATACAAGCATATACCTGGCCAGGGCCTATTGGGTATGACTTTGATTTTGTAGATTCCAGGTCAAATCTTTCTTCCTGACAAATCCACTTGAGAATCCTTACTAACTACTACTTCTGATGATGAAACATTTTCTAGGTTTTGTGCACATGAAACCGAGGGTTAACAAAGAAGGGTTTTGTAGGTTGAACTATAGCTTTACCCCAAAATATAGATCGCTTTTCCTTTCCATCACGTGGATTTAGCTCTCCTCTGTGTGTCCAAAAAAAAATTTTCTCCACAAATGGGCATCGCTGAAACCCATCGGACGCTGGTTGTACTCTTGTGATACCATTAAAAATATGGGCAAAGTGATTATGCAGCCTGATGAGAATACCTGTGTGTAGTCGTATTTAGATTTGTTAGCTGTCCTTTATGAGTAACCTGCTGACTTCTAGATCCATGCCATTTTTGATACTGCCCATTACGTCCCCTTGCTCATGCTCGTCCTCCTACACCTTCTTCTCCTCGTGCTCGTCCTCCTGCTCTTGCTCCTCCTTGTGATTGTGCACCTACTCCTACCATCTCTTAATAACTAATGAGAAGAACGAATTCACAAATCCAAGCAAGAAGAATCCACAAATGCTCCCAAGCTTTCTCAAAACTCCAAGAACTTGATTTCTCCTTCTCCCCAAGGTATAATCATTTTATTTTAATATTTTAATTACTTTTTAGCTCGTGTCCTTGCTTACACAAACTCTATATTTTATAACTGATAAACGCTTTGGAGGTAGAAACACCAAAGCAATGTTTGACTTAAACAATCCCTTATATGACACTACTATTCATCCATATTTTATTGTGTATGTATGCTTAGAATTGACAACAAACAATGTTACAAGAGTGTAGAGTAGGCTATGATAAACATTCTTAGATTTTGAATATGCAGAAACACTAGAACTAGGGTATCCAACACATATTTTGGGAGACAAACCTATAGGACCTTTCGACTTAAGTTTTTCTCCCTCTGTCAATTTGAACATCCCCTTGACTAAGGAAACCAATACACCAATCCAACACTTTCATCTCTAAATTGAAAATCTAGGCTCCTTTTTGTATTCTTTTTCAAGATCTAACCTACTATTGTGGTTTTTTGCTCTATAGCGTATTTTTATTGTTTAAATTCATCATCATTTTCAACAAAGGAACATACACCGAAGTGTTCAACTGTCCTATTAGAATTCTAGATGAACCTATTGATGTTCCCAACAATATGTAATGGAGATTTGAGATCTTCATTTTCATTGATTGCCCCAGGATCTCATTTCCATATATATCATATTAACTTTTTGATTTTGAATTCAATAGGAAAATCCTTAGTAGCTTAATTGAAGTTGAGTTTGTTCATTATATAATTAAAATTTGTTAAATAATGATGACCAAATAATTTCCTAATAAATCAATTTGGTAGATTATTTGATTAATTTTTGAATGAACAATAATATAGTAAATAATAACCAGTAGCAAATGTAAATTATTATAACATCCAAGATGAAATTGATGAGGGCAAATAAGAAGCAATTTTACTCCTATAAGTAATGAAATATTTCTATAATAATTGATTTAGTAATATAAATAAAAGCATAAACATATTATTTTTATTTACTATAATACATATCTTTATGCATTGTACAATAACTACTTAAAAAGTCAGAAGTCGTAACACTGGCTCGAATCAAATGTTGAGAATCACATGTAGCACAAAAATTCAGGCATTTAATAAGGTAGAAACTTGAAAACCCTGCCAGGAGTGTTGGCATCACAGCATATAATTATCACATTCAAACTTTACGAGCTGGATTTATCTCTGCATTCAAAGTTTGTGGACCTTTGTTAATTCCAAATAAAACCATAGGCCCTCTACAGAGAGGACAGGTTGCCAATTCCCTCATGGTACTTTCCCACCGCCTAATACAACCTGAATGATGAGCATGCTTGCACATAAGCACAACAAAATCTTGATTCTCCTTATCAATCTCACAACTGCACATTGGGCATTCACTGTTAAGACCCAACTCAGTGCCAACTGTATCAAACATAAGTTTTTTATGATCCCCATCTGTTTCTTCTTCAGTCTTCAAAGCAATGACGTTAAGAACATCCACAGGAAAATCCTTCTCAGGTGGAGGAACCAAATCACTAAGCACCTGAGCAAAGCTTCTAGAAGGTGGGTAAACTAGCTTCCAACTCATCCACTCTAGAGCTTTATCAGTAAACAAATTCAACTGCTTAGAAGTGTATTTATTTTTATCAGAGGCCAAAGGGTTCGGATTGCTTTTTAGCACCACATAAGCAACAACAGCAGGTACTGATCCATTCTTTGCATAGCGAGCCTTCAGGTTTTTACTAGGTTTTAGTACCATTTGGATAGAGGGAGATTTAGGATTTTGTTTATGAGTTGACACTAATGGAAGTGAATGGGATCTAAGCCTGTTGAGAATTTTCTGTGCATTTTGATGAAGATTATCAAGTGTACGGTTATCATTACATATTGGGGCAATGTTTACCCATCCTCTATTCTCTAATAATTTGGAGGCTCTACCACGAATGGAAGAACTTGGTGTCTCAGTCCCCATTCGAAGTAAAGAATTCCAAAATTTTCTAACTGCGGCATATGGCTCATCCACAAGCCAAAGGAGGTGGAGTTTTTGACTGAGGATAGAAACTTCTTCTGGGTTTCCCATGTTTGGAAACAATGCGCGTTTTCCTGCAATGGCAGGGAATCAAATTGTTGAAAATATTTAGGGTTTTTCTGGTTCGTGATATCGAGATGGGGAAAGATATATCAGTTTTGTGTATATGAATGTAAACTCTAGTTTTTGGGAAGAGTCGTCACCTTTGATAATTTCATATTCGGTAATTAATAACCCAAATCATGGTGCTAATTTTGAAAATAGCCGTGGACAACAAAAGTGCTTTAAATGATTCAATTTACCAAGGAAGATGGCACTCGGGTCATCGTATACATAATAAATAAATACTAATATTATATGTCGATATGGTTGCTTAGTGTGAGAATAATTCAATTGGTTAAAATTGTGGAGTTTCACTACACGTTGTAAAAATATTACATAGTACATAGAAATCAAGGTAGTGCGAGAAAGTTGTAGTTCAATTGATTAAGCATAAGAAGTGAGAATCTTCTTGCATGTGGCTATTCACTCCAAGGATGACTTTTGGTTTTCATGTATACTTATATAATTGTAATTCATTATATTAAGATAGATATGTGCACATTTATATTGTCTAACTATTGGAAGGTTATCATGCACTTCTTATCATCTTGATAGATATCCTTCCATTGACACAACTACTTTCAAATATATCTCATCAACAATGCCAATTCATGGCAATAACCAACAACACATGTTCTATTCATATCCTTGGTGATAATGCATATTATCATATGTCAAGTTGACAACAATGAAAACACATATTGTCAATGACTACTCATAATGTTGAATTTTAAGACCTATCTGTAAACCAAAATAACCCAACCATGAGCTTAGATCTACAAATTAATTCAACAACGTAAAAATAGAATACTTTCTTTAGGAAATGTAAAATGTAATATAAGCGAAGATATACCAAATACATTCATGAAAAACTTGACTCCATTGTTCTCATATTCTTGAAGATCTTGTGAAATGATGGTATTTTCTCTCATATATGTAGCACGTGCACAAGATGGCATTGAAAGAATGAAGTGTGGTTGATTGATCCAAAGCTATGATAGAAATATGATAACAAAAACAACAACCTATAAATATGATCACAATTGTGGTTATGTAAAGGAGAAGGAACAAGCTTCCTTTATAGAAATCTCAAGGAGAATCGATAGTAGAGATCTGATGAAAGATCTCAAAGATTAATAGTTGAGAATTGATGAAAGAAATTGATGGAGAGTTAATTGATCACATGACTCAAATAAAAAAAATTTAAATGACTATTCAAGTGACTTGATTGATCAATTGACTGGTTGCATGACTGAAATATATAGAATTGATTCATTAGTTGACTCAATCGATTGATTTGTTTAAGCGAACTGATTGAAAGTTGAATGGATTTGATTTCTTGATTCAACTCGAAGTGAGTGGAAGTTGGAGAGGTGGAAGTGGAAGAATAATTAAACTTACATAATTAAAATTTATTTAATCCCATGCATGAGAAGAATTAGGAAAATAATTAAATAAATAAATTATTTAATTCACATGAATGATGAATTAATTAAATAAATAAAAACATTTATTTAGTTAATAGAGAAAAAAGGTGGAGTTAGGATAATTAATTAATTAAATATTTATTTAATCATAGGAGAGAAGAGACTAATGAAATAAATAAATAAATAGATAAACATATTTATTTAAATCACAGAGCAAGAAGCTAATGTATCAATTAAATAAATAATATATATATATTTAATTAATAGAGGATATTATTGTAAAATAATTCAATAAATAAAATAATTATTTAATTAAGTGAGGATATTTTAAGGTGTCTACAATAACAATTAAGACATATTGTTGCAATATTTCCTCTTTCCTCTACACCTGCATATGCAACTTCATCTAGAAATGCGTATTTGTTAGAAAAATAGCAGGACTCGTTCATACCCATATTTTCCTCTTCTTTTTCAATTACTATTTTGGTCTCTCCCAAGCTTCTCATCGTACGCCTCATTTCATTCATTGTAGCCATGCACATTATTTCTCTGTCAATAAGGATAGAAATTCCTAAGGGATTTTTTACAACCAACCCAAAACTCTTCCTCTTTTTCATCTTCATTTACTATTTTTTACATGCAACAAAAAGCACATTTTATCCTCACCTAACAAATATTTCAAGAAGACGCACTTCTCACTTCCTCTACCCACTTCCTCTTAATGGAGGAACTATGTGCACCTATTACCATGGCTTAATCCCCATAGGGGACATCCAACATCCTCGCATACACATTTCATCCAACCCAAGGTCATGATTTATTCATAAGGATATTAAAAGACTTAAGACCTCTAAGGCTTAACCTTTATAGTTTTTAAGGGAGTCTCTCCACTTGAGTAGTTTTTCACATTTTTTATAACATATCATAGCATTTATCTTAATAGTTTAATATTGTTTTCTTTATCATTTTACCTTCACAATTATCTATCATCATTTATCTTGTCTATTTGACGGTTTTGGAGGTTGAAACACAAAAATATGAATTTGACTAAGGTGAGTCTCCAAATAGCCACCCAATATTTTTCCTCATTTCTATGTGTGCAAGTTTATAGGTGGTGACGGAGCACCTAGGTAGGGCTAAATGATAACCTAGGGCTTCTAGTTTTATTTTGGCTTGTAGTTGTCTTAGCCGTGCACCACTAGTGGAATAAGGGGACTAGATGGGTCCTAGCATGTGTTGAATTAGATTAGGAGGCCTTATTAGGTCCTTAGTGTGCAAGTGTTGTCCAAATTTGTCTATTTGTGTACATGATGCCAATGTTGTGGCAAAAGTGGTATTTATACATTTAGGGGTAAAATTGGACAAGGAAGTGTTTAGGAGACCTATTTGATGTTTTACTTAGCTTAGATATGCAATTGGTTAAGTTTCTTGAGTTGTTGACCAAGTTGTATGCAAGAATCCCAAAAGTTATAAAAGTTGTCAATGTTGTCATTAACAACATTGACAACATTTCTTGCAATGACATCTTTTCAAGAATTTGGGTTTCTAACTATCTGAAACTATTGAGATAGGGTCATGGTCAACTATATAAGGCCTCCATCGACCTTTGTATGAGGTTGGTTGATTTTGGAATTTCTGTGTACGGACTGTGTTACTGAAAAACCAGTTAGAGTTAAGCATTTTTTTTACATTTTGGTATTTATTGGATAAAACTCTGCATTTTCCTTGGTGCATGAGTTAGTGTGTGTAAATTATTGATTCTTCATGTGATTATTTTTTGTTTTTTTCATATTTCCTTGCTTATGTAAAAAAAATTCATTTTTGCACTAGCACTAGTCTGAACCAGGCAGTTTCTCAAAATGGGGTCATAACTTCTCTTTCCATTGTGGAATCTTTGCGGGCCTTTGTAATTAGGAAGATGACTCCTTGTACATATTTTATAGTGAAGGATGGGCCCTAGAAGACAAGCAATATATTTTTGCAGTGATGCCCTAGGCGAGCATGAGTTGCATGGCTAGGGATCACAGAGAGTTGCAGAGGAGTTAGGAGGGATTGAAAGCATTAATTGCTTCAATATAAGCTTGTGGAGAGGAGGAAATATGTGTGAAGAAGTCCCAATTTAAAATGGGAATCTTTGGTGAGGCATTCTTTATGTTGAAAATGAAGATTTTGATGGCTTTGCTCTGTTTGAGTTGAAACCCTTAAATTTAGGCTTCTAAGTAGGAACCCATAGTATGGATAGCTTGGGAAGGAAAGACCTAGAAAATATTCTAGATCTCTCTAAAGGGCGTCGGAATAAAAATTTAGTTTTACATATTGTTAAGGATAATTTCAAGTTATTTGGAAAAAGGTGCCTAATTAGACCTAATTACTTGTAGCCCTATTTTGGGTAAATTTTCTATGTTTCTTGGAACTCATATAGGGTTCTATTGCAAATTGTGTTTATAGGCATGGAATTGGATCCAAATGACATCCTTGAAGCCTACCTCTCCATGTCAGATTGATCTTGATCATGTTGGATCAGTTAGTAAAGATGGTGCTAGAAGAGCTCCATGGGCTAGGTGATGATTGATTTGATTTCATGATTGGTGTATACAAGTTGAAAGAAGAAGGATCTTGTGTAGAGAATCCTTGGGAGATTAGGGTTAGTAAATAACCCTAATAGGTCAAAGAAGAGGCCTATAGGATACCCTAGAAGGAGATAGGGTACAAAGAAAGACTTGTACTTATATCGGATTGGTATCAGACCAAGTTAAATACTTGGGAAAATAGTGTATGTCTACAGCAACTGGTGAATCGGTGGGAGAGTCAAACATGGTGACTAATGCAACACTAGCTAAAGAGGTGGATGAGAAAAGGAGAATAATAGAATCTATGAATAAGCCTTAAAAGGGATGAAGATAAGGCTAGAAGAAGTTGCTAATGCAGCTAGGAAAAATAAGTTGAAAGTAGTGACAGGGGTAAAAAAATTTTTGAGGAAGATATTATCCCTGAACCAGACCTTGTCTTGATTGAATAACCCTTTTGAAAGCCATAAAATCCCTAGGAGGGAAGGAATTAGAGGGAATACCACTCTTTAGTGGGAAGACGGAAATTGAAGCAGTGATGGGTTTGATTGAAGGAATGGAGAACCATTTCAAATGTGAAGGTGTGACAAAGGAACAAAAGCTTAAGATGGCCATGTCAAGAATCAGAGGGTCAGCACTAACATGGTGGAAGTATCTTCAAGATGAGAGGATTAAAATGGGAAAGAAACCTATATAAAATTCAAATTCCATGGTGACGAAGCTAAAAGAAAACTCTCTTCCTGAGGATTGTGAGATTCAACTCCATAGGAAAAGGCAAAATCAGAAAAAAAAATAAAAAAAAAATGACATGGATGTGGCCTCTTATACAGAGGAGTTTTAGAGACTGTGTCTTAGGTCCAAGCAACTAGAATAAGAATCAATAAATGTGGCAAGGTACATGGTTGGTTTTAAATGGAAAATCCAAGAAGAGATTAGTCTATGGACACCAACTACAGTTCAAAGGTGTCATCAACTAGCTCTAAACATGGAGGAAAAAAATAGAAAGAAAGGTGACTCTAACATCAAAAATAGAGGTAGAGGAAGAGACCAATGGGGTCAAAGAGGAGGTTATCAAAGCAGAGGTAATGAGCAAAGAAACAAAGGTGAAACCAAATTGACAAAGCATAGAAATAAACTACTCAAAGAGGGGGTTATACCAGAGGTAGGGGTAACCAAGGAGGCCCTAGTAGAGGAAGAGGGTCAGGTAGAAGAAACTCATACTTTGCAAGTATGAAGTGTTACAACTATGGTCAATTGGGCCACCCGACATATAGATACCCTGAGAAACCTACTACATCAAACCATGAAAAGAGAGTGGCATATGCTCATGAGGACACCTCAAGTGTCAAAGCACCTGAAATTGATCATCTAGACTCAGAGATGGGAGAAAATATCATGTTTAGGAGGGTGTTGATAAGGCAACCGGTCAAAGATGAACCCGAGCATAGGAGGGATTTGTTTAGGATAAGATGCAAGATCCTTGGAAAAGTTTGTAAGGTGATTGTGGATTCCAGTTCCACAAATAACATCATATCAGAGGAGGCAGTGGACAAACTCAAGCTAACCAAAGTACCCCATGTAAATCCATACAAGTTGACATGGCTAAATAAAGGTCAAACTCTGTTGGTGAATGAAAAAACATGGGTTGAGTTTTCTATAGTGGCCTATAAGGACAAGTTGTTTTGTGACATCTTACCAATGGATGCTTGTCATTTGATGTTAGGAAGGCCTTGCCAATATGATAGTGGAGCAGTGTATGATTGGAAAGAGAATTCCATAACATTCAAGAAAGGAGGCAGAACTTTCAAGACTCAGTCTCTTTTGGAAGAGGATGAGCCACAGCCCAAGCCTCCTAGCATTTTCTTGTGTAGTGCAAATGAGTTTGTGAAAGATCTTAAGGATGAAGATAATGAAGGATATGCTATTGTTATAAAGCCCAAGGAAGAAGAGAAGCGTGTCAAGGAACCCTTACCATCAGAGATCCAAGAATTGCTTGTGAAGTATAAAGATATAGTAAGTGATGAAAATCATGCAACCTTACCTCCTAGAAGAGTGATAAGCCATCATATAGACTTTCTCCCTGGTGCATCTCTTCCTAATAAGGAAGCTTATAAGATTTCCTCTGATAAAAAATTTGAATTGGCAAGGCAAGTGCAAGAACTCTTGGATCAAGGCTTGATCAAGAAGAGTATTAGCCCATGTGCAGTCCCAGTTGTGTTGGCATCCAAGAAGGGAGGAAAATGGAGACTTTGCACAAATTGAAGGGCCATAAAAAAATTACAATAAGGTACAGGTTCCCCACACCTAGGATTGAAGATCTTATGGATTGTCTTGAAGGGGCAATGTACTTCAGTAATCTTGATTTGAAAAGTGGTTATCACCAAATCAGGGTGAAGGAGGGAGATGAATGGAAAATGGCATTCAATACCACATATGGGTTCTATGAGTGGCTTGTGATTCCATTTGGTCTCACAAATGCTCTGAGCACATTCATGAGGCTCATTAATGAAGTGCTCAAGGAATACACAAGGAAGTTTGTAGTTGTATATCTTGATGATATACTAATTTTATAAAAACAAGGGAGGAGCATATCAAGAATGTAGATACTGTACTACAAAGGTTACAAGAAGAAAAGCTGGCTATCAATCTTGAGAAATGTGAGTTCTTAAATAAAGGACTTGTGTACTTGGGCTTTGTAGTGTCTAAGGGGTCCTTGAAGATGGATCAAGACAAAGTTGTAGCTATCCTAAACTGTCCACCACCTACAACAACAACTAAGGTAAGAAGTTTCCATGGGTTTTATAGGAAATTTATTACGAATTTTAGTGGTATTTGTGCACCATTGTTAAATACCATAAAGGGTGGGGTAAAAACCAAGTTTAGGTGGACCTTAGAAGTAGAGAAATCCTTTGAAATGTTGAAGAAGTAGCCACACAACCTATCCTAAAGTTTCCTAGTTTTGAAAATTTGTTTACAATTGTGTGTGATGTAAGTGGGATGGAAAGAGGGGGTGTTTTAGGCCAAGAAGGTAGGCCAGTAGCCTTCTTTAGTGAAAAATTAAATGAAGCTAAGAAAAGATACACATCTTATAACTTGTAATTGTATGCCTTAGTTCAGTTACTTAGAAAGTGTAGGCATTACCTACTACCTAAGGAGTTTGTAGTGTTTACTGACAACCAAGCCCTTAGTTATACCAATACCCAGCAGAAACTAAGCAATGGACACCTAAAATGGATGGAATATCTACAAGCATTCACATTCACAATTAAGCACAAGAAGGGGCAATAGAAAAAAGTTGTAGATGCACTAAATAGGAGATTGTTGAAAATTCAAGAGGTTCAGTTGAATAGCATTGGCATAGAGAGTTTCAGAGATATCTACAAGGGAGATAAAGACTTTGTTGAATCCTACGAGATGTGTACTGATTTTCAGAATCATTTCCATAGCAAGTTTTCTGATTTTACTTTGGAAAATGGACTATTATTTAAGGGAAATTAGTTGTGTATGCCAAGGGGTTCAATGATAGAGAACCTCATACATGAGAATGTTGGAAACACTGAAAGGGGGGTGGTGAATCAGTGTTTAGCTAATTATTCTATTTCAGTAACTTTAAACATAAATCAATTATATATCACTTGAAGCTTAAGACAAGATCACATAGCACATAATATGATTACGGGGAAACCTTGATTAGAGGAAAACCCAGGTGGGAATTAGTACCCACAAATATTGCACTAGTATAATGAACCTGTTAAAGTTCCTTTGCCCTGTTAGGAGAAGTCTATTATATTGCAAGTACAATGACTTGGTTAAAGGCCTGATCTTGTTAGGAGTCTTTTACAAACAGCCCTATTAGGGGTGAGGACTCATTGTCCAAGAGCTCACTGCTCAATGAGAAAGAAGGCTACAACCTCTTGAGAATAGACATGTACTATATCCAAAAGTGAACTCTTGTATATGACACAGATGTCTGATCAGTTCCGATTATGTGCTTATGGTCTTATCTTCTTTAAGGGCTCTATCTCATGCTGGCATCTTTACACTGCTCTTCTCTGCATATTTCTCCGACACTTCAAATATATCTTTTCATTGCATATATATGTTTATGCCTGAATAGACATGACTATAAACAAGACCTTAGTCAGCCCAAAAAAAACATACACAACACTTTCAAACAAATTGGCTTCAGTATGTTTACAATAATGTTTAATACATGGTTACTAACTTACTACAATAGGCGCTTAGCCTTTACATAAAAAAATATTACACGCTAATCAAAAACCTGAAGTCGGCTCCATACTATGTATTCTGAACTGCTGGTGTACTTGTTCTTTCTGTAACTTATCCGTATTGTCATTCTGTACTATGCGTGTATAGGGTAAGCATAAAAAAATATCATAGAGCTTATGTCTGAAGTCTCTTAGTCTGAATTGGTTGTATGCATGTGCGTTGATGCTCTGATCATCTGTGTATCTTTGTTCTGTATTGTCTTCTATACTTAGTCAATTTTCACTACTAAGTTTGCTGTCAAAAATTCATATGACTTTGTTGCCATAATGAAAACACAAAATAATTCATATACTCCCTGGGAGTCAACTTTCCAACAATCTCCCCCTTTTTCATTAATGGCAACAAAGGAATGTGGCCAAGTTACTCAAAATTGACTAACACAAAAAACTGTATATTCTCTTCTCTTAACATATACTATATATTTGTTTGCATATATAAACACTATTACTCATACATACATTACTCCCCCTTTGACATTAATGACAAAGGTTTCAAAATTGTTTAGTCACTAGATACTTACTCCATGTATACATCTGGATAGGCTATCTGTAGATTCTTCATCTCTTTCTGCCAGAATGCCTTTAGTGCATCAATTGTTTGTAGATGGACGCATTATGCATATGTGAGCTTTTTCATCATTTTCAAATCTATGCTAGGTCCTTGATCATAGGTAGCAATGGTTGCATCAATTTGTTTAATGTTCTCATCCAGAACTTCTAAGGAGCACGCAAGTGCATTTCTCCACTGAGTCTGCCTGATCCTTATCTTACTGATCTCCATTTTAGCTTTTTCTATCTTGTCTATCTGACCTTGATAGATATTGTTGCAAATGTTTATGTCTTGGGATGATGTTTCAACTGAGTGTCTTATGTTATCAACCAAGATATCTTCCTCTTCTATCTGTTTGATATGTTCAGAGGTGAGTTTGCCTCTATCCATGCAATTTTCTATAACCTTTCTGCCTTTTGATGCCAACTCTTTCAACATAGACTGGCCAATCTTTAATGACTTTAAATCTAAGGAAAAATTCTTTCTCAGTTCATTCAATCTTTCCTTTTTATATTCATCTTCTGCAATTCTAGTAGCCGAGTCTACTAAACTTGTAAAATTTTCTTTGAAGATTGTGAGGATGTTGTCTACATCATCAATTGATTGAATTTTAGCTACTTTCTTGTCCGCAGGCACTAGGTCATTCAGAATGTTCATTGATTCCAAAAAGAGAGGGTTTCTCATAACTTGTTTCTCTTTGACTTTTTCCATGGCTAGGATGCTGATCTTGATCAAGTCTTCTTCTCCCCATGCATCTAGACTTGCTGAGTCAAGAGTTAAGCTTGAAAACAATGAAGTAGATGGTTGAATGGATGGTGTGAATATAGTATTATGACTAGTATCCATGCATTCACTTTTTATTGGGATCTCCATGACTGGTGTCTCATTATTTTGATTATCTTCCTCTTTATTCAAGTCTGTTGAGTCTTTAGAGGCAACTTCACCTTGTTGTAAAGATGTGTCATCAGTGCACACCTCCTTTGTCTCCTCAGTGCTTACAAATGCTTTTTTGACTTTGTCCATATCATTGTCAGAGGCAGTCATGGATATTTTGATATCATCAATCACTATAGTATCTCCTAAATCTTTTACTGTATCAGAGGCTATTGAAACTAAGGGCACTGAAACCCATGGACCTATCTTAGGTGCATTCTGAATCAATGGTTCTATAACCTATTTGGGAGGAACTGGAGTTACCTTTGCTATAGGCGTTGTTGAAGGATACATATGTCTATCTAGAAATACCTTCTCAAAAGCTTTCTGAGTCTCTTCACCAACCAGATCATACTCCTTATTAATGATACAGAGAACTCTTATTTTTGTTCTTAGGTGTGTCTTTACTAAATCCAATAGAATGGCTTTCTCATCATGCGAACACACCAGAAGAAGACTATCCAATGTTTCTTCTCTTATCCTCATATCCTCTTCAATTGCTTGCCTCTTTAATACATCAAGTATGTTCCATACCTTGTCTGGTATGACTGTTTTGAGTTCCAATACTATCCTTTTGAACTTAATCATGTGAGAGATGATCATAGATTGAATTTCTAATTTGTCTATCTCTTGATATTTTTCATATACACTCTTGAGAGATTCTAGTCTTCCTTCATTAAAAATTATGTTCTTTAGAACAGTTAGACTAGGTCTAAATCCTACCTCAGGAGGGGCTTGTGTGTTCTTTACCTTGCTCCTTGTAGTTCTTGAGGATGGATGACTTGTAGGAACTTACTTCTTCCTTCTATACCAAATGGTGGTTGATGGCGCAGATGTGTCTACATTTGATTTCTTCTTCTTCTTCTTAGGCATATCATTAGACTTTTCTATTTTTACTTCAAAGGGAGTTTTCTCAAATTATTTGGCTATCTTAGCTTCCTTATCTATTTCTAGGTCTTCTTGTGTAACACCATGAAATTTTAAGATATTTGAGGCAATCCTTGATGCCTTCCTTTAGTTGTCAGCACTGTATAAGATAGAATCAACTTGATTTGTCTTTTCTCTATAAGTACCCAATCTAGGTTCATTGGGATCCTTGGGCACAAATAGGAGGACTTGTGCATAACCTTCGAAAACATGTCCTTCAACTTCATAACCAAGAGGGTGAATCCATTTTGTTCTAGGCTCAATTGCCTCCATGCAAGTAAAGTCAGTTTCCACCATGTAGGATATGGTGTCTTTGTATTTCTCAACTATCTTCACAGATATCCTGAACCTCTTCTGCATCTTGATCTTGAATGTTTTTATATCCATGTCCATAGTATCTTTTGCACTACTCTTTGATGTAGCTTTTAGTCATATCTGAGACATAGTAGGTTTACTCCTATCTAGGTAAAGATTTGCAACTTTACCAACAATGTGGAAGTATAGGTAGATGATCAAAGAGCCAAACCTAAATATCTTTCTCTTCTCATGCTTAATAGTCATGATGTTCTCAATCAGATGTGCACGCAATAGTTCATATAGATTGTACTGAGTGTTATCTTTCACTATCCTTATTGTTGCCAGAACTATTGCTGCAGACACACTATTCAGTCTGCTTTCCTATTGAAACTTGTATCCAAGTATCATAGTGAGTAGTTTGATGTCATTCTCCTTAATAGGATCGACAGTCATGCCACACCTATCACTTCTAGATAAGCAAACTTGTTCAACCTACTTCTTAACATCATTTCCAGTAGGAAGAACTGGTCCAGTCTTACGAAGTCCATTCATTTCATGGATTAGGTCTACAGGGATGCAGACAGGAACCTCACCAATCCAATATAGGTCATCATGTATCCTACTCAATAATATCTTAACCCATTCTGGTTCATAGAACTCATGCAGGTTGGAATACTCAAAGATAGGGTTATCAGTGAGATGCACGTATTCATCCTTGAATGAGTATTTTGGTTTCATCATTGAACCCATAAGAGTAGCTATGTTGTTGTCTCCAACTATTTCCTTCTTGCAGTAGATGTATGCGTGAATGTCTTCCACGTGCATGACTCCTAGTGGAGTCTTCGAGAATGCTCCTTCAACATCATCTAATATAGACTTGAATGGATGCTTCTTAAAGACAAATCTCTTCCTTTCAACAATGTCAAATACAATCGGGGTTGCCATACTTACTTGCAGCTTGATTAAGTAGGGTTTCACGGTAAATCAAAATGATGCAACTGCTAGGGTTCTGTTTCAACTTGCAATATTTTTACCAATTGATCAAATCAATACCTTTGATTGCTTTTGATGCTTAATGCTTCTATTCTTTGCAAATTTTTGATCTCAAATGTGAACAATGAGAATAATCAATCAATATACCAATTTATATAAAGTCTTTTCTACATTTAATGTCGTAAGTGATTTTACTGAGACTTTCAAACTTTATTCAGAATGAAGTATAGACAATGCATGAATGTATACTGCATTCTTTTGTTATCACTGATATGAATCCAAAGGTGCATACTTGGAGGTGATTAAACTAACCACATAGGGGTACAAAGCTAGAATAGCTCCCCCTAAGACCATGAGGGTCAACTCTCTAGAAGTAGAAGGTGCATCCACTGAGGATGCATCTACTACCTTGTTCTCTTCATTATCCTTCTTTACTTCAACCCATATTTTATTTCAGTTAGTTTTAGCTTCCACAAACTTAACTTCTCCTGATTCTTCAAACAGTGACCTTTTAGGATTCTCTTGTCTTTGTGTTCTTGACTTGCAAAACCTTGAGATGTGTCTAGATTTTCCACATGATTGATAAATGATAGGAGGTCTAATGTTGTTATTCATCATGCTACAGTGCTTGGTTGTGTGTCCATTTTAATTACATATTTGACATGTAATGTTCTACAAGTTTCTTTGAGGTTGGTTTCTCTGATTGTATTCAGTCTAATTCCTTTGGTTCAGTTGTGACTGATTTCTTTGATTTTTTCTGCAATGATTAGCTCTATGAACAAACTTATTATAGGAGTAACAGTAACCATTGAAGGTTCTTACATCCTTACAATCTCTTTCCAAGTGACCATGTTTGTTACAGGCATAGCAAGTATGGTTGACTGCCTTGTGCTCTACTTTAGTCTCTTCATGATTCTCAATTTTCTTTTCTTCTATAGATTCTATTTGAGCTTTCTTTCTTTCTTGTAATGAAGTGATCTCAATTTGAGCTATACTATATCCCAGTGGTGTCACCTTTTATCCTTTGTGGATAAAGTTGTGATTGAATTAAATCAGAGCTTGTGTGAAGTTTATCAATCTTTTCTTTTGCTCCTGATAATTCAGATTTAATCTTATTTTTTATGTTTTCCAATTCCAAGATTTTCATATTGGCTTGCATGAGTTCTTCATCTAACTGTTTATTTTCTTTATTCTTCCCTTCAATAGTTGTTAGGCTATTAGTTAACTAATCATTCATTTCTTCTATCTTATCCTTTAAAGATAAGTTTTCTTCATTCAGTTTCTTGACCATTTTCCCCAAATCATTTGTAGAGCAATCTTTCAAATCTTTCCTTAACTTTTTGATAAGCATTTGTAAGCCATCAACTTTTAGTTTAAGTCCCTCATTTTCTTTCTCAAATCTGTCTTGATCTTCAAGGGCTGCTTCAGGATTATTTTTTAGATGTTTTTCTTCTGCTGAATCCATGATCTCCTCAAGTGGTTAAATTTTTTTTTAGAGGACCAGAGCTCTGATACCAATTATTGGAAACACTAAGAGGTTGGGGGGTGAATCAGTGTTTAACTAATTATTCGATTTTAGTAACTTTAAATATAAATCAATTATATATCACTTGAAGCTTAACACAAGATCACATAACACATAATATGATTATGGGGAAACCTTGATTAGAGGAAAACCTCGATGGGAATTAGTACCCACAAATATTGCACTAGTATAATGAACCTGTTAAAGTTCCTTTGCCCTGTTAGGAGAAGTCTTTTACAACACAAGTACAATGACCTGGTTAAAGGCTTGACCCTATTAGCAGTCTTTTACAAACAACCTTGTTAGGGGTGAGGACTCATTTTCCAAGAGCTCACTTCTCAATGAGAAAGAAGGCTGCAACCTCCTAAGAATAGATATACACTATATCTAAAAGTGAACTATTGTATATGACAAAGATGTCTGATCAGTTTTGGTTATGCGCTTATGATCTTATCTTCTTTAAGGGATCTATCTCATGCTAACATATTTACACTACTTTTCTCTCCATATTTCTTTGACACTTCAAATATATATTTTCATTGCATATATATATATATATATATATATATATGCCTGAATAGACGCGACTATAAACAAGACCTTAGTTGGCCCAAAAACAACATACACAATGCTTCCAAACAAATTGGCTTAAGTGTGTTTACAATAATGTTTAATACATGGTTACTAACTTACTACAATATGCGCTTAGCCTTTACATAACAAAAGATTACACGCTAATCAAAAACCTGAAGTCGGCTCCATACTCTATATTCTAAACTGCTGGTGTACTTGTTCTTTTTGTAACTTATCCCTACTATCATTCTGTATTATGCGTGTATAGGGTAAGCATAAAAAAATATCATAGATATTATGTTTGAAGGCACTTTGTCTAAATCAGCCATACGCATGTGCGTTGGTGCTGTGATCATCTGTGTATCTCTATTTTGTATTGTCTTCTATACTTAGTCAATTTTCACTACTAAGTTTGCTGTCAAACCTTCATATGACTTTATTTCCATAATGACAACACAAAATAGGTCATATACTCCCTGGGAGTCAGCTTCCCAATAGAGAAATATAATGGGAGCTTGAGTGGTCATTTTGGTATGAACAAAACCTTGGAACTAGTACAAAGGTTTTACCATTGGCCAAAGTTGATAAGGGATGTTACTAGGTATGTTGAGAAATGTGTAGTGTGCATGAAAGCCAAAGGAGGAATGAGTAATGCAGGTATATACCAACCTTTACCAGTCCCAAATAGACCATGGGAGTGTGTGAGCATGGACTTCATAGTGGGTTTACACAAGACAAAACAAGGATATGACACCATCTATCTGGTGGTTGATAGATTTAGTAAAATGGGTCATTTTATACCCTACAAGACTACTCATGATGCTAGCCATATAGAATATTTTTTCTTTAAGGAGATTGTGAGAATCCATGGTTTTTCCCTATGTATTGTATCAGAGAGGGATGTGAAATTCATGAGCCATTTCTGGAAAACATTGTGGAATAGATTGGGTACTACTCTCTCATATGGTTCAGCCTACCATCCTCAAACATATGGCCAAACTGAGGTTTTCAATAGAGTTTTGGGTAACCTATTGAGGTGCCTCACTAAATAATATGGTCAGACATGGGATGTGGTCATTTCCCAAGCAGAGTATGCATACGATGATAGCAAGAACAGAACAATAGGGAGAAGTGCATTTGAAGTTGTTTATGGGATGCACCCAAGGGGTGTGTGTGACCTTAAAGATCTTAGAGGCATGGAGTAAAGGAGTGGTCATGCTGAGGACTTCACTCAAACCATGAAGGAGATCCAAGATCAAGTTAAGAAGACCATACAAGACAGTACACAAAATTTGAAGGCCAAAGTGGATAAAAAGAGGAGAGACATTCAGTTTGAGGTAGGTGATTGTGGGATGGTTAATTTGAAAAAATATAGATTGTAGAAGGGTGTGCCCACTAAAATCCAGATGAAGAGGGTGGGACCTTGCAAGATTATAGCCAAGTATGGGGCTAATGCATACAAAATAGACTTACCTTCAGATTTTAGCATATCTCTTGTTTTTAATGTCCAAGAGTTGATCAAATTCAAAGGGCCAATTGCTGAGATGGGTGAAAATAGTCAAGGGGTTAGTAGTGATGTTAAACCAACTATACTACCTACGAGGCCATAGTTAGAAGCTGACAAGGTTCTGGATTCCAGATTTTAGAAGACTACAATGCATAAGGTGTACATGGAGCACCTCATCAAGTGGAAGAATAGGCCATAATAAGAGGCAACATGGATTATAGCTATATAATTCAATAAGGTTCGTATCTATGAAGACATTTTTTCCACATAAGTGACATGAATTTCCTTTGTGGGGGAGTATGGTGCAGGAGCACCTAGCTAGGGATAAATTATAACCTAGGGCTTCTAGTTCTTTTTTGGCTTGTAGTTTTCTTAGCCATACCACTAGTGGAATAATGGGATAGATGTGTCCAAGGGTGTGTTTAATTAGATTAGGAGGCCTTATTAGGTCCTTAGTGACTTTCTTTGCAAGTGTTGTCCAAATTTGTCTATTTGTGTACATGATGCCAATGTTGTGGAAAAAGTGGTATTTATGCATTTAGGTGTCAAATTGGACAAGGGAGTGTTTAGGAGACCTATTTGATGTTTTAATTTTCCTATATATGCAATTGGTTAAGTTTCTTGAAATGTTTACCAAGTTTTATGCAAGAATCCCAAAAGTTGTCAATGTTGTCATTGACAACATTGACAACATTTCTTGCAATGATGTCTTTTCGAGCATTTGGGTTTCTAACTGTCTAAAAATATCAATATAGGATCATGTTAAACTATATAAGGAATCCCTTGACCTTTTTAATAGGTTGGTTGATTTTAAAATTTTTGTGTACGGACCGTGTTACTGAAAAATGAGTTATAGTTAAGCATTTTCTTTGCATTTTGGTGTTTAATGGATTGAACTCTTCATTTTCCTTGGTGCATGAGTTAGTGTGTGTAAATTATTGATTCTTCATGTGATTATTTTTTCTTTTGTTCCTATTTCCTTTCTTATGTAAAAAAATTTCATTTTTAGACTAGCACTGGTGTGAACGAGGCAATTTCTGAAAATGGGTTCATAACTTCTCTTTCCACTATGGAATCTCTGCGGGCCTTTATAATTAGGAATATGATTCCTTGTACATACTATATATTGAAGGATGGCCCATGGAAGACAAGCAATATATTTTTGCAGTGATGCCCAAGGTGAGCCAGAGTTACATGGCTAGGGATCATAGAGACTTGCAAAGGAGTTTGGAGGGATTGAAAGCATTAATTGCTTCAATAAAAGCTTTCAAAGAGGAGGGAATATGTTTGACTAAGTCCCACATTCAATGGGAAGCTTTTACATGATTGATTATTTATGTTGAAAATGAATATTCTGATGGCTTTGCTATGTTTGAGTTGAAACCCTTAAATTTAGGCTTGTAAGTAGGAACCCACTGTACAGAGAGCTTGGGAAGGAAATGCCTAGGAAATATTATAGATCTTTGTAAAGGGTGTCAGAATCAAAAGTTATTTTTCCATCTTATTAAGGATAATTTCAAATTATTTGGAAAAAGGTTCCTAATTAGGCGTAATTGCTTATAGCCTTGTTTTGGGTGAATTTTCTATGTTTCTAGGAACTCGTTTAGATTTCTATTGAAAATTGTGCTTGTAGCCATTGGATTGGATCCAAATGACATCCTATAAGCCCACCTCTCTATGATCAGTTAGTGAAGACAGTGCTAGAAGAGCTCCATGGGCTAGGTGATGAATGATTTGATTTCTTGATTGGTGTATACAAGTTGAAAGAAGAAGTATCTTGTGTAGAGAATCCTTGGGAGATTAGGTTTATTCAAGAATCCTAATAGGTAAAAGAAGAGGCATATAGGATACCCTAGAAGGAGATAGGGTACAGAACAAGACTTGTACTTACATCAATAGGAAGGAGGAGAAAAGTGGATTATTGACATCATCAACTCACACTCATTGTGAGATCATGTGGAGATCATTCCTTGTATCCTTTTTAGTTTCTTCATTTTATTCATAGTTTTAATAATATTCTCCATTTCCTTCTTTCTACATTAGTTTACTTTCTATTATTTTAGTTATGTTTAACATTTCCTGTCTCAACTTTCATACTTTGTCTATATAGGACATATGTGGATTGCGCTATATCCTATACCCATGTTATCATTCATGAACCAATGCTTGCATCTCACGCAGTGAGCTCACAAAGCTAGATTGTTGATTATGGTAGTTAGTTTTCCTATTTTCAATAATTAAAATATTAATATATGTTTTTGTAACATAATTAATTTAATTTATTGTATTTCAGGTCTTATCTTGTTTTAAATCCTTTTATCATTTTGTTGTTGTAAGTCCCTAGCTCACTTGAGCGATAGTTCAAGTGAGGTTTCACAAGGGAAGCTCATCCCTTAAGACTTTAATTAGTCTTGTGATTGGTGAATTTTCCATTCTCCACACTATTCACGACAGCTTGATAAGAAAAGTATTCACGATAATAAAATTAAATTTTCTAGTGATTAATCTTAATTAATAATTTTCCTTATTATTACCCTTATTTTATGGCCTTAGGAAATAAGGAGATAAATAATTGAATGAAGAGTTTGTTCATTTAATAGCTAAATAATGCAATTATCTTTATCCTAATAAAAAATCCTAACTTTCAGGAGGGGAAAAGATAATACCTACTAAGGATGAATAAAGCTATGTTCCCAACATGATCAAAATCTTTTAAATGTGATGAATGTATGGGGGAGGCCTTTCTAGCTTCTAATAAAAGTATTATCTTAAAATTATTGAGGGTTGGGATCTTGCAACAAATGGAGAATAGAAATGACAAATGAAATTCAAATGTCTAGTTATTATAGTGACCCAAGAATATTTTTAACGTGAATGCACCAAGAAAAATTAGCTTAGTTGGGAAAACATATAATATGCTATGACTAGTTCCATGTGAGATTTTTGTGATATTTTTGTTAGAATGAATTCAAAATAACAGAGAGGAGGCTGACTTAGTTATCCTCAGGTCCAGATGTTTCCATTATAACTTTATACCAATTTGAACAATTCAGATCTGCTCAGCAGTAATAATATAAAAGTGTGCAGTTTACTGTATTAATGAAATAAGCTAGCAGAAACTTAACAGTAAAACATGACATAAATATTCACACATTTTGACACCATGATTTAACATGGAAACCCAATATGGGAAAAAACACTAGTAACATCCTACCAAAATTTCACTCTTCTGAAGTGAGCTCTGTTAGGAGCCAACCCTATTAAAGGTTATGAAACACATTGTCAAATGTGACCTGGTTAAAGGATTGGATCAACCTATCAGGAGTGGACTTGTTAGAGGACTTAGAACATTCCAATCTAAATGTCACCTTGCTCAAATGATTTAACAATGACTGTTAGGTCAACCTGGTTAAAGGATTTAAACTGATACAATGGTTACAAAGTAATCAGCATGTGTGATCTGATTCATACAACTTACTTTGCCAATCCAAATCAAATTCATCTCTAATGCTAATTTATTGAGTGGCCTCCATTCTCATTTCAATCTTCAGATCTGCTTGGAAATTTGTTAAGCAATCTCTCTCTACTTCTCTGCTCAGCCTTATTTTCTAGATCATGCCAGTCAATCAATTAACCATGCAATCCTCTTGCATACTCTGCATATACAGCTCTATCCATGATAACCCCTTGAGGTTATCATATACCTCTTCATCTAGGTCATAAAAATATTTTTCTGCCTAACCAAGATCGTAGATCTTAGGTTAGGTTAGATCCAACAGATTTTCCATCATTACATTTAATTTATTTCTCCAATACAATCACCAATTAAATCTTGAATCCATGAGATAATAACGGTTTCCCGTGCATTTAATCCATGTCAACCAAAATTAATTATCCATAATAAACTTCACATATTCCAATAAATTCAATTATGTCAGCCAGAGATCTCAAATCTCATCAATTGCCAAAATACTGTTGCTCGACCAACACTGTGTTCTTCCGCTTGGTCGCCTCTATATTCCTTGGTATTTCAGTGGTGCTCGACCATCACTGGCTTCACTCAGCATCAACTTTGCATTGCTTGGTATCAATTTTTCATTTCTTGACATCAACTTCTTAGTGAACTATCAGTAAAAGATAAATAACATATAACTTTGCCAATGTGCCAAATGATCAAGTACCCTTGTGTTTACCCATAAATCAACCATTTCCCTCGGTCTTCTTACTATCCTTTTATTCAAATATTCTTCATTAATCAATAGATATGGTATTCAAATAGATAGAAATAGTCTCATGAGTTAAGGTTTGACATCAATGACAAAACAACAATTGTTTTCATTGTAGCTTTCCAAACAATTTTTCCAACAATATCCCTCTTTGGCATTGATGGAAACACTAAATAATAAAGCAATAATTTTCAACCATAGTTACCATACAATTCAAAAAGTCTGCTTGTGTTCCTTGATATGAATAAATCTTCATTAATTTCTTTAGCTTCATTCTGACTCTCACCTTGTAAAACTTTTCTCCCTCTGTGTCTATGATCACACTGATGTCTTTATGTTTCTGTTCATCAATCTCTTTTTCTATAAGTAGTAAACTCTCCCTCTTTCTGTAAACTTCTCCCTCTTTGACAACAATTCCAAAGATGTTGACATCTTCATCATGTATATTATTTTTTTTGAAACTCTGTATCATGTTGTTCCTATCATCTGTCTTATGACTGATTTTATTTTTCTGTCCCTATCTGTCTTTCACAAATTTAGGCAACATCCTAAAGTGTGACTTCCTATGCATCAATGTGAAAAATATTTTGAATATAACATTTGATGCAACAGTACCACTCTAAAATAATTAGCCTCAATTAGGGGAATCACCCTAATTTACCTTGCAAATAGTCATGAGCATCCTTAGGTAGTGCCTTTGTAAATATGTCTGCTAACTATTCCTTAGTGTTTGCATACTCCAGTCTCACTTCCTTCTTCTAAACTAACTCCCTCAAGTAATGATACTTGATAGCTATATGCTTTGTCTTAGAGTGCATTACAAGGTTTTTATAAATATTAATGGCACTCGTTTTATCATAGTATATGAAAAATGGTTCTATGATATCTTCTTTCATTCCTTTTAGTAGTATCTTCAACCACACAATATTAGAGCAATTAACTATTGCTGCCACATACTCTGCTTCAGCTATAGATTGTGAGGTGCAGTTCTATTTCTTTCTTGTCTGTGAAACTAATCTTTTTCCCAAAAGAAATGCTCCTCCTGTGGTGCTTTTTCTATCATCAACATTTCTAGCCCAATCAGAATCAGTATAAACTCTGAGTTCAAATTTATCATTCCTTTTGTATATAGAACATATTCATCTGTTCCTTTCAAATATCTCATAATCCTTTATACTACCATCATATGAGTTTCCTTGGGATTGGTAGAAAATCTAGCAACAATTCCAACAGCTAATGCAATATCAGGTCAACTGTGTACAACATATTGCAGTTTTCCAATCATTGATCTGTACAGTGTTTGATTTACTTCTTTTGTCTCATCATTTTTGGTTACCTTCTCTCCAGTAGCCATGGGTGTACTTACTAGTTTTGAATCTTACATTCCAAAAGTTTTTAGTATCTCTTTGACATATTTTGATTGAGTAATATAGATACCATTCTTCATCTAATATATTTGTAAGCCAACAAATTTTTTTATCTCACCAAACATTGACATCTCAAATTCAGTTTGCATCTCCTTTGCAATTGCTTGGCATAACATATTTTGTCCATAAAAGATAATATCATCAAAAAAAAATTCAGCTAATAAAGTACCTTTACTTTGCTCTATCTTCAAATACAGATTGTTGTTGTCATTGGTTCTTGCAAATCCAATCTTCATCAGATAGTTGTGCAATATCTCATACCATGCTCTTGATGCTTGCTTCAGTCCATAAAGTGCTTTGTGTAATTTACAAACCATATTTCTTTTGCTTGGGTCAACAAATCCATCAGCTTGTTCAATGTATACTTCTTCTAATATCCCATTTAGAAATGCTAACTTTACATCCATTTGATAGACTTTAAAACCTTTGTAGGAGGTATATGCAAGTAAGTTTCTTACTCCTTCCAGTCTTGCAATGGGAGAGAATGTATCTCCATAGTCAATTCCTTCCTATTTTGCATAACCCTTGCATACCAGTCTAGCTTTATTTCTTATTACCTCTCCATGTTCATTCAACTTGTTTTTGAATACCCACTTAGTTCTAATTACATTTTTATCATTCGGCCTAGGTACAAGTGTCCAAGTATTGTTCTTTTCAATCTGTTCAATTTCTTTGTTCATGGCTTGAATCCAATCTTCATTTTCTAAGGCATCTTTTACTATTTTAGGCTCAAAATCACATAACAAGCAGGTATCTTCTCTCAATTTTCTTCTTGTCATGACTACATAGTCCTTTTCTCCTATGATTTGATTAGGTTTATGCTGCCTTCTTACATACTTTTCCAAAGTAGGTTCTTTCTCTGCTTTAGACTGATCATTCATGTTTAATTCAGGTTGAAACTATGACTCAACATCTCCATCAGATAGCTTGACAGTCACCTCTTGTTGCCTGACAATTTCATTTTGTGACTCGGTAGGTGCAGACTTTTGCTCGGCAACTTCATTCTCAGTTTCAGGTAATTCATTAGAATCTTCCTCATTAGGATAGGTGAATGATTTGTAACTCTCAGGCTCAGTCATGCTTTTAGCTTCATTTCTTTCTACATATTCATCAATTCTAACATTTACACTTTCCACAATTTTTTTAGTGTTAGAATTTAAAAAATTGTATGCTTTATGTTTAGTTGAATATCCAAGAAATATGCCTTTCTCACCTTTAGCATCAAGTTTTCCATTTCAGTTATCCTTCATTATGAAAGATCTACTTCCAAAAACTTTAAAATAGCTTACAGTAGATGCATATCCATACCATAGCTCATAAGGTGTATTATTTCTACCTTTCTTGACTTGTACTCTGTTAAGGGTATAGATTGTTGTACTTACAACTTCTCTCCAATATTTCTATCCAACATTTTTCTCAATCATTAGTCTTCTGGCACAATCCATGATAGATCAATTTCTTCTTTTAGCTATACCATTCTGTGGTGGTGTCCTAGGAGAAGACACCTATCTCTTTATCCCTTGGTCATTGCAAAACCTATTAAAATCATTAGAAATAAATTTGCCTCCTCTGTCAGATCTCATACATTTCAGACTTTTACCTGTCTCCTTTCCAACTTTTTCCAAATACCACTTAAACAAGTGGAATGCATCAAATTTTTCCTTAAGAAATATAACAGTCATCATTCTAGAGTGATCATCAACAAATAAGATAAAATATTTGTCTCCCCAGTAACTTTTCTCACCAATAGGTCCACAAAGGTCAGTATGAACCAATTCTAGAATATCCTCAGAAGTATGAGTTTTACTCTTGAAACTAGATTTAGTCATCTTGCTCAATTGACATTTCTTGCACATTGCATTTGCATGTTTCTTTAACTTAGGCAGCCCTCTAACCTTTTTCAATTTGCTTATTCTTACCAAGTTATCATTTAGTTTACATGACACAACCTTTTATGCCATAACCAAACATCACTATATTATGCAATCAAGCATGTCTCAACAGTTAAATCTAGACAAAATAAGTTACCTTTTGTGTACTCACCACTTCCAACTAATTCTCCATTGGCATCATAGATCTTTTCTTTCCTGTGATGGAATTCAACTGTGTAACCAAAAGCATTCGGTTGTGCAACACTCAATAAGTTATACTTAAGATCATCAACCCAATATACATCATCACATCTAATTTTTTCAGTCAATTAAATTGATCCTAAATCCCTTTAACATGACATGGTGTATCATTTCCAAATTTAACATAATCACCTTTACACTGATCAAAGTTTTCAAATTTATCTTTTTCACCGGTCATGTGATGTGAACAACAACTATCAATAATCCAATGATCACCTTTTCTCATATAAGAAATTAGTGTAGTTTTCTCATCATCATCAAAATCATCTTTCATTGCAACATACACAACTTCTATATCATTTTCATCAGATTTATCAAATTCATTGTCAGAAGCTTCTTCAGCTATATAGAAAGATTTCTTACCTTTATCTTTGTAATCCTTGTACTTCCTAAAGTCTCGGTCATCCTTTCTATCTTTATACTTGTTGTCTCTTCTTTCATCTTTGTCATTCTTATCAGGACATCTTGTATCAATATGACCAACTTTGTTACATGAAAAACAAATAATAGGAAGTTTACCTTTGAATTTTCCTTTTCCTCTAGATAGTCTTCTTGCCATAAGTGCCCCAAGTTCTTCTATATCATCATCAGAAGTGTCGCTGTTACTATCCACACATTTCTTTCCTTTGTTTGATTTGTTGAGGACCATCTGGGACTTGAATGCAGATTCAATGGCTTGTGGGGTATAGTTATCAAAATTTGACATCTCAAATGCAGTAAGTCTTCCTACCAAACTTTCCAAAGTCAAATTGTTGTTAGGAGTACATCTCAATTCTTGAATTGCAGATACTCTAATAGCATAAATCAGAAGAAGTGTTCTTAGTACCTTTCTCATGATGGTGTTATCATCAACGGTTCCTTTAGCTCCTCTAATAGCATTTACAACCTCCTTTATCCTACCATAATATTGAACTATATTTTCTCCTTCTTGCATTTTCATTTCATCAAACTTACCTCTCAAGCTTTCAGATTTGGCTCTTAGCACATTTTTGTCACCTCCATAAATGGTTTCAAGGGCATCCCACATTTTATTTGTGCTTGTACAGTCCTTTATGTCTTCAAACGCATGATAGTTCAGGGATGATGCAATCTCTAACATTGCTTAATTATGTTCTTGCTTTTCTCTTAATTGTGTAGCATTGAGAACTCCTATAGCGTCTACATATTCTTGATCAACATGATGTTTAGCAGAGTCACCAACACTAGCCAAGTGAAATTTCATCAAACTTTTCCATGCAGGAAAGTTATCCTTGTTCAACTTCGGTACCTCCCTTTTATACATCTTGATCTTTTGCTCCAAGTACCTTCAAACTATTTTTAAGTGAACCAAGCTCTAATACCAATTGTTAGAATGAATTCAGAATAACTAAGCGGGGGGTGATTCATTTATCCTCATGTCTAGATGTGCCCATTATAACTTTATATCTAGATGTGCACATTATAACTTTATATCGATTTGAACAATTTAGATATGATCGACAACAATAATATATAAAAGTGTACAGTTTACTATATTAATGAAATAATCTTGCAAAAAAATAATAGTAAAACACAACATAAACATTCACACATTTTGACACCATGATTTAACTTGGAAACCCAATATGGGAAAAACCACCAGTAACATGCTACCAAAATTTCACTCTTCTGAAGTGAGCTTTGTTAGGAGCCAACCTTGTTAAAGGTTACAAAACACACTGTCAAATGTGACCTGGTTAAAGGATTTAATCACCCTGTTAGGAGTGACCTTGTTAGAGGACTTAGAACATTACAATCGTAATGTCACCTTTCTCAAAGGATTTATTAAATTACTGTTAGGTCAACCTGGTTAAAGGATTTAAACTGGTACAATGGTTAGAAAGTAATCACCAGGTGTGATCTGATTCATACAACTTACTTTTCCAATCTAGATTTAATTCATCTCTAATGCTAATTTAATGAGTGGCCTCCATTCTCATTTCAATCTTCAGATCTCCTTGGAAATCTGTCAAGCAATCTCTCTCTTCTTCTATACTCAGCCTTCTTTGCTAGATCATGTGAGTCGATCAATTAACCATGCAATCCTCTTGCATACTCTTCATATACTGCTCTATCCATGAATAACCCCTTGAGGTTATCATATACCTCTTCATCTAGGTTAGACAAATATTTTTTGGCTTAACCAAGATCGTAGATCTTAGGTTAGGTCAGATCCAACAGATCTTTCCATCATTACAATTAATTTATTTCTCTAATACAATCACCAATTAAATCTTGAATCCATGTGATAATAACATTTTCCCATGCATTTAATCAATGTGGACCAAAATTAATTATCCATAATAAACTTCACATATTCCAATAAATTCAATTATGTCAGTGAGAGATCTCAAATCTCATCAATTACCAAAATATTGTTTCTCGGCCAACACTATGTTCTTCTGCTTAGTCGCCTCTATATTCCTTGATATTTCACTAGTTCTCGGCCATTACTGGATTCGCTCAACATCAAATTCACATTGCTTGGCATCAATTTCACATTTCTCAGCATAAACTTCTCAGTGAACTTTCAGTAAAAGATAAACAACAAATCACTTTGCCAATGTGCCAAATAATCAAGTACCCTTGTGTTTACCCTTAATTCAACTGTTTCCCTTGGTCTTCTTGTTATCCTTTTCTTCAAATATTCTTCATCCATCAATAGGTATGGTACTCAAATAGATAGAAATAGTCTCACCAGTTAAGGTTTGACATCAATGAAAAAACAACAATTGTTTCCATTGTAGCTTTCCAAATAATCTTTCCAACAATTGTATACCCATAAAATTACAAGACAATCAAATGTATAGTCACTTGGAGACCCCAAGACTAGAATAAATTTACATTTATGTACATCAAGGAAAATTGAAAGTCCAATATCATTAATGTTAATTCTCTTCACGATGTGCTAGTCTTAGAGTAGTAGTAGATGCGACAGGTTGAATATTTATAGCTTTTGGGGACTATTTCAATTTATTGGAACTATTTCATTGTTATCTCTCATAGAATTCATGTTTTGTCCTATGTACAAAAATATTTTGATACTTAAGTTTTGCTTAGAAATTCTCATATACAATATATGTAATTCGAGCAGTGCCTCTACTATTGGATCCCTTGTTGTTGTCCCTATCCATGGGGTTTCTTTGAAGCCATGATTGGTGATTCTTAAAATCCTTAATGCATTTTCATCCCTACAATATTTGTTACAATAATTTCATTCAATTTATTTTGACGTGTTGCAATTGAAGAGTTAATATATAGTGTAATAAAATGCATTGAGGAAAAAAATTTGGATCCAAAATTATGTCATTCATAATGTTGATATTTCAATTCAACAGATGACTTCTGTCCACATAGAAGTGGTCGATTTTCCCTTCTATTTTTTATTTCTCTTTCTAAACATAACATAAATTAATTTTCAATTTTTTAAGCTATAAATTGTTCTAGTTTTTTTTTCATAGAAGTGTTATTTTAGATTTTGTAATATAATATTTTTGAGGGTCTCTACATGTAGATTGAAAATTTCTAAATGCTGATACAATATTTCTACAATTTATATTATGTATTTTAGAATCATTATAGTTGTTTATACTAATGCAAGTGTTTCGGTCTAGACATGCCCTCTTGTTATCATCTATTCAGTTCTGCTACCATTTATAACTAGTATAGTATATATAACTTCCACACGCTTATCCTCATATTTATTGAAACATAATATTACAATTTTTTTAATAGAATTAAATTGTGGAAAGCCAAACACATTTTGTAATAAAAAAATAATTCAACCCCAACAAGTTCAACTTTTATTTCCTTTCTTATTATGTACTAAGGACATTATATATCTTGGACTAAATTATTTGTAAATGTAATATCTATAATAATATTTATATCTTTTTAATGTCTTACATATCCAAGCCCTTCATTTTTGGTTTCATACTTGGTTCAAAAGGTTTTCAATTTCTCCTCACATTTTTCCAAACTTTCTGCACTACGAAAAATATCATCTGTTGTGGGACCCAAAGAAGGAGCTATAACAGTTCTCTCTGACCAACAATAGCCCTGTGTACTAGTAACAAACAATTAGGTTGACTTTAAGATTTTCTATCTACCAGTCTCCCATGCCCCTGTCCTCGGTATGGTGGCAAATCAGTGTAATTCACGACCCTCAGTAAGTGAACCTCAACAAAAATTTGTTGTGTAAAATACAGTGGAATATGGTGGTTATTTGGATAACAACCATAGGCAGCAAGAAATGGTGGGTATATCAATGTTTCCATAGCTGGTTTGTGACACCTACTAACCTAATAACCCTTCATATACTTCTGATCCACATAATATGGGAAAGATTCCCATTTCAGGGTCTCTTTGGGCACTAAGCCATGTACCTCAGAAAGGGAAATGCATGAACAAACCTCTCATCTCTTCCTCTCAAGTATGACCTCTATAGTGTTTTTTGAATAGGTAGTAGCACCATGAATGTCATCCCCAATTCTAATGAGGCTATCAAGTATTGAATAACAAGTATTCTTATACACACTACAGCTACTAGCATTATTTATAAACTCTCTCAATCTTTCTATTTCATAGTTGGTTTTGGAAAATAGTTCTTGAGGTTGAATTGGTACATCTACCATGGTGTGTGTGTGTGTGTGTGTGTGAACGTAGAAATTTTTATTTACTGTCAAATGAAGTCTATATATTTTCCTAATTTAATTGAAAATAATTAAAGTGTAACTACATTCTTGTTCACTAAAATTTATTACAAACTAGATGTATAAATGTAAATGTACATGCTAAAATGGGTTTTAAATAAATGTAAATGTACACACACACACATGTGTGTGTGTGTGTGTGTGTGTGTGTGTGTGTGTGTGTGTGTGTGTGTGATTGTCTACTTGGATGATATTTTGATATTTAGTAAGACCAGAGAAGAGCATTTGATGCATATAAGATAAGTGTTGCAGACATTGAAAGAGGAAAAGTTGTTGATTAATTTGAAAAAGTCTTCCTTCGTAAAATAAGAACTTGTGTATTTAGGTTTTGTGATTTAAGTAGATGGTTTGAAAATGGATCCTAAAAATGTTGAATCTAAACGTGATTGGCCTACACCTAAGAATATGAGTTAGGTAAGATAATTTCAAGGATTGGCAAGTTTTTACAAGAAGTTTATAAAAAATTTCAGTTCTATTTGTAATATTATGACTAAGACCATGAGAGGAAAAAAAAGAGAATTCAAATGGACACATGGAGTTGATAAGAGTTTTGAGACTTTGAAATAAAAGGTTGTTGAATTACCCATGTTAGGACTACCTAATTTAAATAATGTATTCCAAGTTGAATGTGATGCAAGTGGAATTGCAATAGGAGATATGTTGAATAAAGAAGGTTCACCTATTGCTTTCTTTAGTGAAAAGATGAATGATGCAAGAAGGAAATATTATGTCTATGATCAAGAATTCTATGCTAATGTTCAAGCTCTAAAGAAATTGAGACATTATTTGATGCCAAGTGATTTTGTTTTGTATACTAATCAAAAGGATTTAAATATCTAGGTAGCCAGAATAAGTTGAATCAGGGACATGTGACATGGGTAGAGTATTTGCAGAGTTTCACATATTTGATCAAGCATAAGAGTGTTGTGTCTAACCAAGCCGCTGATGCATTGAGTAGAAGAAGATATTTGTTGACTAAAATGAGAATTGATGTTCTTGGTTTTGATGATATGAAGCATTTGTATAAAAATGACCCTGATTTGTTTGAGCCATGGAGAGTGTGCAGAGCACCTATTCCAAATCAATGGAGTAAGTATGAAGACTTTCATTCAAGAAGATATGTTTTTCAAAGATATTCAGTTATGTATACTGTGAGGATCAATGAGAATCAATTTGATCAAGAAAAAACATAGTAGTGGTTTAGATGGACATTTTGGTATTGATAAGACATTGAGTTGACTTAAGGAAAGGTATTTTTGGCCTCAGTTGTATATGGATGTTTAGAAATTGGTGAAAATTTGTGAAGTCTATTGAGTTGCAAAATGAGTAAGTCATAATACTAGATTGTATACACCGATTCCTGTTCCTGAGCTACCTTGGAGTGATATCAACATGGATTTTGTTCTTGGCTTACCAATGACAGTAAGAGGTAATGATTCTGTATTTATGGTTGTGGAAAGATTTTCCAAGATGACACATTTCATCCCATGTAGAAAAACATCTGATGCAGTACATATAGAAGATCTTTTCTTCAAGGAGATTTTCAGATTACATGGATTACCGAGGAGTATCATATTTGACCAAGACAGTAAGTTTGTTTGTTATTTTTGGTAAACACTTTTGAAGAAGTTGGATACTAAGTTGAAGTATAGTTCTACATTTCATCAACAAATTAAGGGAAAAATAGAGGTTGTAAACCAAAGTTTGGGTAACTTGTTGAGATGCTTAGTTGGAGACACACCGAGTAATTGGGAGTTGATATAGCACAATTAGAGTTTGCATATAATAGTTCAGTAAATAGAAGTACTTGAAAGACACTTTTTGTGATTGTTAATGGTGCACAAATAATAGGTATATTATACTGGAGAGATATTGTTGGAGAAGAAAAGAGGAGTGATGAAGGTAAAAAATTTGTTGAGTTTATGAAGACATTACATGAGGAAGTGAAACATAAGTTGGAGCAGAGTAATTAGAAATACAAGGAAAGTGTAGATAGATCAAAAAGACATAAGACTTTTGAAGTTGGTGATGTAGGTATGGTTCATTTGAAGAATGGAATATTTCCTATCAGAATATATGGTAAATTTAATATGAAGAAATTTTGTCCTTGCAAGATATTAAGAATTTTTTATAGTGGAAATGCTTATGAAGTAGAATTACCTGATGACATGGATATATCACCTATATTCAACATTTTAGAATCGTATGAGTATCATGAATATGATGAAGAAGTGAAAATACCAAGTGATTATCATAAGAAATAGATAGAGGAAGTTGAGAAGATTTTGAAACAAAGAGTTGACAGAAGTACAAGAGGAGAGGATTACATGGAATATCTAGTAAAGTGGAAGAAAATAATGATTGAGGACTCATCTTGGATTTTTCAATCTAAATTGGATTTAATTCAATTTATACCTGACTCATGATTTAGAGAATCATTTCTTTTAACCCCCAGTGTTTGATGCGGGAGCATCTTGGGTTCTTTGCAATCCTTTATCAACCAAAAATATGTTTGTTTTGGTTCAGTGGCTTGTTGGAGACAACTTGGTGAACTTCTCGATAACTTTTTTTTTTGGTCAGTTGAAGGTTTTTTGGTTCACTGCTCGGGCTTGGTTATGTATCTTGGCTGGCTTCACTAGTGGGGTCTCAGTGGTTGTTCTTGACTACTCGACAGTTTCATCGATTTGTCTATGTGCTCCGTAGTCCTTCTCACCAAGTTAGTTTTGGAATTTGGATCTTCTCACCAACATGTGCATTTAATTTCTATAGCATAATTAATGTTGGAATCTCTCATTGGGATGTGTGTGGACCTAAATTTGGGTCTTTTTTAATTCCTAAGTTGGATCTTTAAGTAATTTGGTGCCGACCTCTTTGGTTCCTCTTGTATATATTATTTTTCTATTATTATATTTTGGGATGGAGTTTTGGGTAGCAAAGGAGTAGAAGATTTGGATCACAGGTATGTGGCCTTGCATGTATGAAGGTTATTTTGTAAAAATCTGAATGTATATGGTCAGAACTAGGAATGCTTGATAGCCCAACATGTATGATGTTTGATGAAATAATATAAAGTTATGCTTTCTTTCTCTCCCATTCTATGTATGTTGCATATGAGTTGTGTCTGCAAGTTGGTTTGGTAGTTGGGAGTGCCTTGGGCCTTGGTTATCCATCCCTCCTTACATCACTATATATATATATATATATGTGTGTGTGTGTGTGTGTGTATACATATACATATATATACACACATACATACATATATATATATACATATATAC
>MU226755.1:1487536-1523392 GCA_018584345.1 Thuja plicata
ATGTATGTATGTATGTATGTATGTATGTATGTATGTATGTATGTATGTATGCCATATATATGTATATATTACATATATAAATATACATGTAATGATGTGCATATATACAACAAACATGATATATATGGGACACACACACACACACACACATATATACATATGTATGTATGTATGTATGTATGTATGTATGTATGTATGCATGTATGTATATATGTATGTATGTATAATAGGTGAATCCATAATAGCAGGTTACACTTTTTTCCTAAATGGAAAAACTTTCAGATTTAGATCCATATTGCAGTTAAACCATTTGAAATCGAAAGATGAAGTAAATTAGAGTCTTTGAGGATGTTCTGTCTAGATTCTAAATATATATTTTTGATTTTTTTTATTGATTATAATGGTTTTTTCTTTATCCCACGAAAACTGGTAGATTGCTGAAAATGTCATTTTCACACAGTTACATTGTTTTCATAGAGCATAACTCTTTTTCTAAAATAGATATCATTGTACTTCTTTCGAATTTAGTTTTTTAACATCCATACAGAGGGAATGCAATTTGTTTTATGACATTATCATGATTATTTCATATTTTATTAACGTTGGAAGTTGACTAAACTGTAATTTTGACATACCTTGACTACATAACTTATAACTTGTCCTGTATTTATCGAATTTCAATTATTTTTGATAGAAAGTATACTCGAAGAAGGAGGGCATTGTTATTTTTCAAAAAAAAATTCTACTATTTTTCATTGAACGTCAAACTCAGAGGTTTATAAATTTGATGAATAACCTACGTTCTATTAACGTAAAAAACATATACATAATAAACTCAAAACTTGTCAAAAATATAATCATTAGAAATCTCATTTGGAGTACTTGTTCTATGAAAAAGGTCATCTCCTTATTTTTCCATTTGGGCCCTACGATTGAGCCACAAAGTCATGAAATCTTTAGAATTTTGTAAAACTCTGCAAATTGCCCGTACTGGGGGACTTTCGATAGAAAGTACTTTCAATCAAAAGTAATTACTTTCAATCAAAAGTAACTTCTATCAAAATTACTTGATTGGTTAAACATGGGTTAAGCATTTAGAATAAACTTTTTAAATTAACCTATGTCAGCCAATTTATTTTCATTTCGGGTTAATAACGATTGCGTATAAATAAATATATGTTTTCCTCATCTTATTAATTCAAAATCTACAAAAATAATTTTGCATTTTTAGAAGGAAGAATTTTGAAATTGTATTTTTTTTAATTTTGTCAAAGTTTAGTGGAACAATTTTGCAAAGTGATGAGAAATAAAAAGAGAAGGCCAAATAAAAGTACATGACATTATTCAAAAGAGACTGAACAAAGGCTATTTAAAGAAGCACGAGAAAGATATTATCATAGGAAATAAGCTCTCTCTCTCTCTCTCTAGGTATTTAAGTTGATGGTTAGGACTTAAGTTGATGGTTAGGACTTGTCTTAATGAAACATGTAAGCACGATATTGCAATACCTAATTAGACCCGATTTCATAAAGATGACCTAATTAGACTTAGTAAGACTAATTAGACCTATATAAGACTAATTAGACATAATAAGACCTAGATAAGACTAATTAAACCTAATAAGACTAAGAATATACAAATATACACCTAGTTAGACCTAATGTGAGTATTATGACCCCTTAAGACCTAATGTTCAACCTATTGGGACCTAATATGAGTAATACTTGATGATTTAGGACCTAATAGGATTAATAAGACCCAAAAAATGACCTAATGTCATTAATAGGATGGGCCTTAGACGTAATTAGACCTAATAAGACTAATTTACACCTAATAAGACACGTAACTAGTCCTAAGTATACCTAATATGAGTAATAGGACCCCCTAAGACCTAATTAGACATAATATGGATAATATAACCCCTAAGGCCTAATTCGACTAATTAATCCCCAATAATACCTAACAAGACCTAATTATACCTAATTATACTAACTAATGTACCTAATACATGTGAGTAATAGGAACTAATATTTAATAGTAATTGTACCTAAATAGGGGCCTATTTATGAACCTATTAGGACCTAATTAAACCCAATTAGACCTATTAGGACATAGAATTAAACCCATAACACCTATTAGGATTTGATTAGACCTAATTAGACCCAATTAGACCTATTAGGACCTATGATAGGTTATATGATCCCTTCAGACCTCATTAGACCCATTATGATTAATATGACCCGTCAAGACCTATTAGCACCTAATTATACCCAGTTACACCTATTAGGACCTAATGATACCAAATTAGACCTATTATCACCTAATTAGACCAAATTATACCTATTAGGACTTGTGATATAGGTTATATGACCCCTTAATACCCTCCCACTGTGAGTAATATGACTCCTTAAGAGCTATTAGGACCTTACCAGACCCAATTAGAACTATTATGACATAATTAGACACAATTAGACCAATTAGGACCTAATTAGACCTAATTATACCTATTAGGACTTAATTAGACCCAATTAGACCTGTTAGGACCTAATTATACCCAATTAAACCTATGATAGGCTATATTACCCCTTAAAACCTCATTAGACCTGGCACTATGAGTAATATGACCCCTTAAGACCTATTAGCACCTAACTAGACCCAATTAGACCTTTTAGGACCTAATTAGTCTGAATTAAACCTATTACGACCTAATTAGACCTAGTTATATCTATTAGGACCTAATTATACCTATTAGGACTTAATCAGACCTAATTATACATATTAGGACCTATGATAGGTTATATGACTCCTTAAGACCTCACTAGACCCACTATGAGTAATATGACCCCTTAATACCCCTTAAGACCTAATTAGACCCAATTAGACCTATTAGGACCTAATTAGACCCACTATGAGAAATATGACCCCATATGGCCTATTAGCACCTAATTAGACCCATTACACCCCTAAGACCTAATCAAACCTATTAGGAACTGACAGGTTATGTGACATATTGGGAATTATCTTATGATTAATAGGATGCTATACATAGGAAATTTCATTCAGACTATTGTTTAATAATTTTATCTTCGTATGTAGCCAATACTCAAGAAGCACAAAATTTTGAAATTGGAGAAGCTTCATCGCAAGATCAACAAGCCCAACCTTCTGAATTTAGAAAAGGGACATCGCAAGCTCGAAAAACACAACCTTCAGAAGTTGGAGAAGGATCATCGAGATAGGGAGGCTCTTGCACTGAGTCATGTTGACTTACTCCCAGGTCTATCCTTTAGACCTACTAGGGATTCTTCTCCATCCCTAATCCTAAGGGCAGAACACTTGGTTCTCTTTCTCCTAACTCGAAGGGTCGCATTATCAATAAAGGGTTTTACACTTCACTTAACCTACAAGTGTAGATTCCACCAAACCTACACAAGATGTTCACAGACAACTTCTAGATTAGCACTTGCATTAATTCATTCCACCTAACTCCACTATTAAAGGTTGAGATCCATAGTTCACTCATTCAACCATTGAGTTCCACATTTTAAGGGATAGGGCTTGTGATTCTGATGTATCACTAGTCTTGCTTCTCCCTAACTTCCTCTAGGGTCTCCTAGGTCACTCTATTGACCTACTAGGGTTCTCCCACTAACCCTATGCTCCTTAGGATTCTTATCACAAGATCATAATCCTTTAAACTAGTGAAAACCAACATGTAGAACAAAACACTCCATGCTAATACCTAGACCCCAAATGGTCTTTCTTGCTTCAGTTTCCCAAAATGCTCCAACTAACCCACATTGATTAGAAACCACTCCACAGAGAGAAAAAGGGTTTCCAAGATGTTACTAGGATCCTTTCCACCACCTACAATGAAATTTTTATTTGGAACCCTAATCGAATTCCAAGAAACACAATAATTGCTTCCCAAATAGGGCTACAAGCAATTAGCCTTATTTAGGCTCTATTTCTATAATAACTCACAAAGATTCTTAAAAAGTATGGAAAAAAGTATAGGATCCAGATAACCTTTATCAAGACACTAGATATTTTATAGTTCTAGGGTTCTCAAGCTATCCGTACAGCTCTGCCTATAATCAAGGCTAAAATTTAGGGTTTCATGGCTTCCAAAACCAGTTTGAATGAAACCTTGTTCTTTATATCAAAAATCATTCAAAAAACCTTCCCATTCAAATTGGGACTTCACAACACATAACCCTACTCCTCTCCAATCTTTTATTGAAGCTATGAATGCTTTCAATCTACTAAACTAGCTCTGTAACTACTGGTGATCCATAGCGATGCATCACTGGCTCACCTAGGGCATCACCTTAAATATGGCTTCCATAATTTCCTGGGCCCCTCCTTCACTTTACACAATTTAAATGGAGTCACGTTCCATAATCCAAGAGCCCATGCAAGTTCCACAGTGGAGAATTGATCTATGACCCCATTTGCTCACAGTGCTCAATTTAGGATAGCAATAGTACAGAAAACAAAAGATTTTATAAAAGCAACTAAAACTATTTAATCTAAAAAAATACCACCACAATAAGTATTCTAACAATCTACATTACTCAAAATAGTTCTTAAATAAGTTGATTCAATCCATTAAACTATTATCTCATCACAAACACACAAATTGTATTTGTTATTGCAATACAGAGTCTGTACACACTATGAATTCAACTTGCCAACCCTAAAAAAATATCAAGGATGGTATTATGTAGGTGACCAAGGCATTCAAAAACTAGTTTCAGATAGTTAAGGAACTAATTCCTTTGAAGTTGCATTATTATAATAAATTTTGTCAACGTTGTCAATGACAACATTGACAACTTTTGGGATATGCTATCCAAACTTGGTCAAAAGTTGTCTAAAATTCTCCAAACCACTAATTAAGGTGTATACACATGAAATAGGACCTCTAATCCCTTTCTTGGACAAATTTTGCACTAAACTCGTAAAATACCCTATTAGACCTAGATTGGACTCAAAGATCATCAAGGACCTATCAAGACATCCTCTCACTTAGCACACTACACAATAGGACTCTTAGTCCCTTTATTCACCTAGTGGTCTAGCTAGAACCACTACACAGAAAAAACAAATATAACAAAGCCCTAGGTTAAAATGTATCTTCTATCCTACCTAGGTGCTCATGCACCATTCTCCCCCAAAAAGGAAAAGCTATGCCACTCATGTGGATAGTAGATTCTCTGAAATGCCCACCTTCTTGAAATCTTCCTCTGCAATCCATCTAACTCTGGTATATCCTTCCACTGAATCAAATGTTTCATGTAGATTTTATGTCTTGTAGTCTTCTTTACCCTAGAATCCAGAACTTTGTCAGCTACCAACTCAAAATTTGGAGGTAAAACAATAGCCTCAACATCATCACTAATCCCTTGACTGGTTGGATCGATCTCCTCCATCGTCCCCCTGAACTAGATTAAGTCTTGCACATTGAACACTAGAGATGTGCTCAACTCTGAGGGAAATCCACTTTATAGGCATAAGCCCCATATTTGGCCAAGATTTTTCAAGGTTCTACCCTTTTCATGTGAATCTTGATAGGGACACCCTTCTATAGCCTTGATTTTTTCAATTGAACCATTACATAGTCACCCACCTCAAAGTGAACTTCTCTCCTCTTTTCATCCACCTTGAGCTTCAACTTTTGTTGACTATCTTGGATTTTCTTCTTGACTTGTTCTTCGATCTCCTTCATAGTATGTATGAATTCCTTAGCATGCCCACTTCTATACTCCATACCTCCAAGATCCCTGAGCTCACAAGCACCCCTAGGGTGCATGCCATAAACTACCTCAAATGGGATTCTTCCTGTCATTATGTTCTTACTATCATTATAAGCATATTCTACTTGGGGAATGACTACATCCCACTTCTACCCATACTCCTTAGTTAGTAACCTCAGAAGGTTACCTAAAACCCTATTTACCACCTTAGTTTGGCCATCAATCTAAGGGTAGTAAGCTAAACCAAAAGATAGATTGGTAACCAACCTAGTCCATAATGTCCTCCAAAAATGGCTCATAAAATTCACATCCCTATCTGATAGTATGCTCAATGGAAGACCATGAATCCTCACAATCTCCTTGAAAAACAAATAGGCAATGTGGCTAGCATCATTAGTAGTTTTACATGGAATGAGCCCCATTTTACTAAATCTATCAACAACTACATAAATGTTATCATACCCCTGCTTGGTTTTGGGTAAGCCCACAATAAAATCCATACTCACACACTCCCATAGTCGATAAGGTATTGATAGAGGTTGATACAACCCTGCATTACTCATTCCTCATTTTTCCTTCATGCAAACAACACACTACTCCACATACTTGGTGACATCTTTCACAAACTTTGGCCAATGGTAGAACCTTTGGACTAGCTCCAATGTCTTTTTAATACCAAAACGACCACTTAGAGACCCATTATGTTTCTCCTATATGAGATCCATTCTCATAGAGCCTCTTAGCACACATAACTGATTACCCCTTAATAACAGTCCATTCTACAAGGTAAACTCTAAGAACTTCCTATGAAAATGGTTTTCAAATTCAACACATACTTTATATGCTTCCCCAAAATCCCCATCTACCTTGTACAAGTCTCTGAGACTATCAATGCCAATGCTATTTAGTTGGACTTCTTGGACTGTAAGTAACCTCCTTCTTAGTCCATTTGCAACCCTATTGAGTTGCCCCTTTTGTGCTTTATAGTGAAGGTCAATGCTTGAAAATACTCCATCCACTTCAAATTTCTATTGCTTAGTTTTTCTTGTGTATTAATGTAACTAAGGGCTTGGTTGTCAGTGAACACCACAAATTCCTTAGGAAAAAGATAATTCCTCCATTTTCTCAAGTATTGTACTAAAGTATATAGTTCCAAATCATAAGATGAATATTTCTTCTTAGCCTCATTTAATTTCTCACTAAAGAAGGTGATTGGCCTACCTTCTTGACTCAATACACCCCCTACTACCATCCCACTTGCATCACATTCAATGGTGAATAATTTCTCAAAGCTTGGCAATTGTAGGACATGTTGAGTAGCTACTTGTTTCTTCAACAAATCAAAGGATTTTTCTTCTTCTAAGGTCCACCTAAACTTAGTTTCAACCCCACCCTTAATAGTATCCAATAATGGATCACATATCCCACTAAAGTGCCTAACAAATTTTCTATAAAATTGTGCAAGGCCATGAAAACTTCTTACCTCAGTGGCTGTGGTAGGTGGAGGCAAGTTTAGGATAGCAGCAACCTTGCCTTGGTCCATCTTCAAAGACCCTTTGGACACTACAAAGGCCAAATACACTAGTTCTTGTTTGAAGAACTCACACTTTTCAAGATTGATAGCCAATTTCTCTTCATGCAACCTTTTCAATACTGCCTCTACATGTCTGATATGCTCCTCTCTTGTCTTGCTAAATATAATTATATCATCAAGATATACCACCACAAACTTCCCTGTGAAGTTCTTGAGCACTTCATTCATGAGCCTCATGAATGTGCTCAGAGCATTAGAGGTCATTCATATAACCTATCAGTGGTCTTGAATGTCATTTTCCATTCATCGCCTTCTTTCACCCTTATTTGGTGATAACCACTCTTCAATTCCAGCTTGGTAAAGTACATAGTATAGGGAACCTATACCTTATTGTGATCCTATTTATAGCTCTTGAATCTATGCATAGTCTCCATTTCCCTCCCTTCTTGGATTCTAACACAACCAAGATAGTACAAGGGATAATATAATACTCTTCTTGATCAAGCCTTGATCTAAGAGTTCCTGCACTTGTCTAGCTACCTCCAAGTTCTGATCAGGAGTAAGCTTGAATGTTTCTTTCTTGGGCAGAGATTCCCCTGGCACAAGTCTATTTGGTGAATTATTACCCTCGTAGGTGGTAGAGTTGCAGGAGTGCAATCACTCACTATGTCCTTATATTTCTCAAGAAATTCTTGCACCTCTGGTGGTAATGGATCCTTCAATGATTTTCCTTCCTCCTTGGGTCTTAGCACAATGGAATACCCTTCACTCTCATCATCTTTGATATCTTAAACAAACTGTTTCCCACTACATAACATCACATTAGGAGTCCTTGAATGTGGTTCTTACTCTTCTAGTAAAGACTAAATTTTTAAAGTCTTCCTTTCTTGAAGGTGATGGAATTCTCCGTCCCATCATATACTACCCCATTATCAAATTTCCAAGGCCTACCATGTAGAAAATGGCAAGCATACATTGGTAGGATGTCACAAAGTAGTCTATCCTTGTACCCTACAATAGAAAACTCAACCCAAGTTTTCGCATTGACCAATACACTTTGGCCTTTGTTGAGCCATGTCACTTTATAGTGATTCACATGGGGTATTTGTATGCACCCTAAAATGGTCACCTGGACTATGGGCCCCCATTCTTGAATTTATCAATTTATCAAATTCCTGAATCAATGCTTTGCAACATTTTCAATTCAAATCAATTTCCTTGATCAAATCGTAATTAATTAATTATTTCAATATTTCCTAAGGTTTGATCATTTCATCAATTATCTTATTTAATTAAAAGAAAAAAATTCCTTTTTATTAAATAAAATAATCTTATTTAATTAAAATTCCTTTTTAATTAAATAATCTTATCTTATTTAATTAAAATAAAATCCCTCTTTTAATTAAATAAAACCCCCCACTTAAATCCCTCTTTGTTGAAAAAGGAAATAAATTAATAAAAATAAAGAAAGTTCTTTTTCTACACACTTCCTAAGTGGTGGGTTTTTTGCCTCTTAATCATAGCCTTTGATTTTGCCTCTTAATCTCTACCGTCCATTTCTCTTTATTAGGAAACCTTTCCTCATTTGATAATAAAGACTTTATGCTATTGTTATGATGCAGGTTTGGAGAGCAATTTTGTAGGAGAATTTGAGCACTTGAGCTTGGATATTGCAACTTCTCTATTCTTTTCTTATTCTTTCATGCCCCATGGCAATCCATTTAGATTAATTATTCATTTTCATGTTAGATTAGATTCATGTTTCCTTTCATAGATTAATCTTGCATTTGTATTTCCTTTCATAGAATAATCATGCATTGTTATCATATAGATTAATTTCCTTTCTTGCATTGTTATCATATAGAATAGCTTTCATTTGCATGCATACTTGATGGTCATGGAGACTAGCACTCTTGCTTTTCCTCTTTGAATCTCTCATTTCATGGTGTACTTGCATGGGCACAAACTAGGTCAAACTGAGGGCCTCCTTTAGAAACCCTTTCACTCCATGAATAGAGAGCTATGAGTTTCCATTTGAGACCTCATTCTTGAGAAATCTTGGATATAATGACTCATAGAAGTGGGACACATGTTTAGCACACATTTTTTGCACCCACTGTGGGGCATGATGCTCCTGATTTTCCTTCATTTTATTTAGATTTTCAGATTTTCTAATCTTTACATGGTTATTTTATTGAAGTTTGTCAAGCCTAACCCTTGTGCAGGATGAGTTGAAGACAAAACCTAGGGTGTTTTTGAAAGATTTGATCATATCTCCAAAATAGCTTGGATTTTTGGTCTGAATATTTTTTTACAGGTTGGCATTGGGTCAAAGATGTCTCAGTTTGAAAATCCGATTTTTCAGATCATTTTTCTGCGATTTATAATTTTTTAATGATTTTTCATGAAAATTTATTTATGGTCGCAAATCAGCGAATTTTTTGGAAAATTTTACATTTATGGAAAGCTCTTGGAATTTTAGATAGGGTATGTTCTCTGCATTTTTTGTTTTCATGACAAATAATGGCTTAAAAATTAGATCTTTAAAAAATGGTTTGTTTTGATAAATACGGTCCCTAGGGCACGAATCAGAAAATATTGCTAAAAAATTTACATTTTTGGAAAGCTCTATGTTATTTAATAGGGGTGTTTTTTCTGTATTTAGGGTTTGGGATCTGAATTCATGTCATATAGGTCTAATCTTGTTGACTAGGTAAAAAATCAAAATTAAAAAAGGGCATTTATTGATTAGCTTGCACTTATTTTTCACATGGTTCAATGCATGATGTGAGTTGTCATTTGAATTATTTTCTGGTTATTATTTCTCCTAAAAATTAATTTTGAGATCTAACCCTAGGGTTTACATAAGTTGAATATATATTATATATCTTGTTTGCTTGTCTTTCTTGTTGGAGAGTTCATGGCTTGTTTTCGCACAAAATCTCAACAAAAGAAACAATAAGGTAAAATCTACTAAGCGCGTTGCTTTGGATTTGAGGTATTTTGTTGCATCTCTATAAAATTGTGATTTTGGAAATAAAAATGAACCTCTCATGTGTTTATCTTGAGTGTTTCTTTCTTTCATAGATCACATATCCAATTTTTGCTTTAAAGGAATGAACCTAGATTTGCTTTCTTGTATATATGTTTCACATAGTAATTAGGCCCTATGAACACTATTTGTGGTGATCTTGAGAGAGTTGGATTCATTCACTTGTCTTACATGGGAAGCTCTTCTTGATGATAGATCCCCTTGTAGGTATAGAAGGATTTGTTATTATCTCACTTGGTTTGGTCTTCAACTTTTGACAGTACTTCCTCTCTTAAGATTGGTGGTCATTGTTGTTGATATACAAACCTTGGGTGAGGTGATTTCAAATTAGTGGGTCAATTAATCTTGATTGCTATGTCTGGGTGAGGTGAAGAGGCTAGAGGATTATGCTCTAAACCTTTTGGGAGAATCAGAAACTTGGAACCCTTGAATCTGAACTAAGTCCCCATGTGGTCCATATTGGGAGTCTTCCTTGTTAGAGAGGGTTAACCATAGTGGACACTCCCTTTATTGGGTAAACCACATGGATAGAACCTCAAGTAGTAATAGCCATTTCTACCATGGTAGAAACAACCTTTATATAAATTTCCTTGTGGAAGAAATCTCCACAGGTGTGGTTTCTTGTTGGGTTGTCAGAACTCCTCAGCAGCTCCTGATTGATTAAATTCTCATACTATGTCAAAACCTCCGTGTACGGGGATTGGATTTCACCCGCTTGAGATTGAAAAAGTTGTAGATTTGACCATTACTATGAACCATAGTGCAACCAACTTTTTCTTTTCTAGGACTATGTCCGTGATTGGAAAATTTTTTAACAACATACACAAGTAAGATCTTCATGGAGTAGAATACTATGTCACTATTCTTGTTCATGCTCAAGGTTTCTTTGTCCCTTGCTCATTGTTTGAAGATAAATGTTTTCTTGAACTCCCTGATTGTTGTTCTGCATGCTTGATTCATGAGAAAAATCTATTAATGCATCTAGTTGGTCAATTTAAAACAAAAAAAATTGATTTCTTTGTCCTTCCTATCAGAATCCCGCGTGAGAAAAATTTTCTTCACGCAACCCTATGTCCTTTGCACGATACTATGAGAATCATCATGCGATATCCTGCCTATTGCTGTCAAATTTGCTGTCATTTTGTCACACCAGTCTACTGTTTCCTCACGCCAAACTTCAAAAGTTCACGCGGTCCTGTGAGAATCCTCATGTGAAAAAGCACTTCATCATGCGAAATTGTATCCTCTTTTCCTAAACAGTGTGATGAAAACTTCAATAGATCTCCCCAAAAGTGCTATGACATGTTTCTCAACATCCAAATGAATGTAAATGGTATCAAGTTGCACAAAGTGACTCTTGGTATTCCTTCTTCCACATCTCCCATGTCTTCCTAGTCTTCCATTTCCATCCTTTCTCTTCTTCCTCCCATGCTTGATTCATCCTCTTCAAGAACCATGAATTTCTACTATCTTGTTATGGAACCTCTCTTGAGAATAGATGATCTTGAACTCATTGCTCAATTTGAACAGTGGTATTCCTCCAAAAATTGCATGGGTGATAAATTTAGGACAAAAATTAAAAAAATTGATTGAATTAGATGCCTTTGCTAGACTCATACTCATGATCTTGTCACAACCTCCTTCTTCCAAAAGTCTTTCATCTTCTAAGTCTTCTCATCTTTCCTCATCATCCAAGTCTTCTTCCTCCACTAGGTCTTCACTTTCCTCTTCTCCATGATATTGTTCTTCTTCTACTTCTCCCAAGAGTCATACTTCTCTTTTCAAGACATACCATATTGAGAAACGTGACAATCCTTGTGATACCTCTTCCACAAAGAGTGATAGGCTCATTTTTTATGACTATGATGACTATGATGATGGACAATATAGTGATACCTATGACACCTCTATTCCTAAAAATCATCCTAGTCGTGTGCTCATTCTTACTGGTAATGGGTTGTCACATTGCATAGATTGTGATGGTAATTCATATGACTCTGATTTTGAAAGAGACTTTGATGATTTTTGTGAAGAATACCTGGATGATACATTTACTTCTATTGAGGAAGATAAATATTTATGCGCTGATTATAAATGTAAATACTATAATAATCTCTCCTCTAAGACCTCTCATGCTGAAAATAAAGATTACACTCTCGAGCAAGATCAGTTTAATGATGAACCTTTGTTTTGTGATGATTCCCTTCCATCCTCTACTTCCTCCAATACTCATACATCTCCTAAATTCTCCAAGTTTTTCAAATCTTTCACAAATCCTTCATCCAACAAAGGTCCTAATGATTTTCATCTGATTTCCTATAATTGTCCTCAAGGGCTACCTCTTAAATAAACTCAAGCTAACCTTCACTTGGTTGCAAATACTTTTAGTAATGCTAAACCTAAAGAGCCTAAGCATTTATACGCTATAATTCCTACTTCAGCTAGTCCTTTACCATCTCTTCCAAAGTGTTCCATACAATTCCAACATGATTCCTTGTCCTTAGAAGTGGCTCCATGTCATCCAATCCTTTTCATGATGTCTCTTACCTGTTTGATGGTTCTTTTGATCCCACATGCCCTTTCTCATTCATTCCACCATACCTTAAATATTCTCCTAAGCAAGATCAAGTTATTACTTATACTGTTGAGATTATTAACAATTAAAATAACCTTACCCCACTTGCACTTTTGAAAGATGATACTTCCACTAAGGTTATTAAAAATGGTATTGTTACTTCCAATGTTGAGCCTATTGAAAACCAAGAGAACAATTATGTGCTTATGCTATCCAAAGATCCTTGTCAAGATCAAAGTCTTCCCTCTTCTTGTTCTACCACTCCATGTTTGCTTCCACTTTCTACTCTTCCTAAGTCTTTCCAAGCTTCAAACAATCCTATCAAAGAAGGTGCTCCTATTCAAGATGTTCATGATCCTATTGAAAATCCTAATGCTCACTCTAAATATGTCGATGTCCTTGGTTGTCATATACATGATGATGAACTTATTGATTATCCTTTCGTGTCTTCCACATCCATCCTTGGACCTCCTCCACCAATACTAAGGGCTTCACATTTTCCTTCCATCTTGGGTCCTTATGTCCCTTCACTTTCTCCTCCTAAATCTCCTAATTCGTCATCCATCTTAGGTCCTTACGTCCCTCCATCTTGTATCTTTTCTCAAGATCAACATAGATGCATACTCTTGAATCCTTTTCATCTATCCACCCATCTAAACTAGTCATATTCTTTTTCTTCCTACACAAGTCCCAAGTCTTTTGGAAGAAACTTGAATGGTCAATACAAGAAAAAGAAGCAATACAAGAATCCATCTAAAAAAGAAGATCATCACGTCTCCTCTAATCGACATGGGGGCATAAAGTCAAAAGAGATATCTAAGAAGAAAACTGCAAGACAAGTATGGGTTCCAAAATCCATCATTGAAGATATTCTCTCTAAATCATCAAAAATAAATTAAAAGCCTACGACTATATGGATTTCAAATTCTCTCTTGAAAGAGTCTCATGTTGAGAAATAAGTGACTTTGACATTCAAGCTTCCAAAGGCTTCCACTTCGTCTTCTTCCAAAAACATTCTTTCATTCCATGCGCCTAAACCGCAACCTCTGTTATCCACTCACCATATTCCTTCATTCACATTTCCTCCATCCTCTCACCACACTTCAAGGTGTGTATTGACGTTGATCTTGCCTTCCTTTCTGTCTTCCCTTTCACAATCCTTCCATTCACTATCCTTCTACCCTCTATCCTTTTTCCTCATTTGTCTATTCCTCCTATCTTCCAACCTCACTGACTTTGCATAAAACCTTATCCTCCATTTTTCTCTTTCATCATCCTTTCCCTATCAGTATATTTGAGAATATAATTTTGAATCCTTGGCATATCATGGTCTATCCTTTCAAGGAGCATTATCTAAAAAGATTTCCTTCTTCCAAAAACTTTAAAACATTCAAAAAAAATACATATAAAAAAAAGAGAAAAAAAATTAAAGAGAAATAATTTCATCCTATGGTGAAAACCACTCCCTTGTGGCACCTTGGATAGGTACCGTGATGAAAACCTAGCAATCAGACATCATGTGTAGTTCTTTTACATCTTTCATCCATTATGTATTCTCTCTTTGATCTTGACAATTTTGACCTATACATGGACATTTGGGATATCTTGTGAGCTATCTTATGATGATCTATCTTTCATTCCTTTCATGTTTTCATCTCTATCTTCCTCCATTCATTTTCACCTATCGCTATCCTTTTTCCCTTTGGTGAGACATGGTGGTATGAATCCTCTTGACATATCTATGCCTTTGGACTACATCCTTTCCTTCTCTTGCATTACACTTTTGTGACTTATCCTATGCTAGCCTTTCATTTCTTGTCCAAATGTGCTTTACATGATGTTTCTTTTCTTTCCCTAGCTTGGGTACTCTTGAGGAGTTTTACTTTGAGGATTTCTTCCCTTCATTCTCCTGTCTTCCATCTCTTCCATCGGCTTGCTAATCCCTCCTATCCTCCACCTTGCTAAACATTGGGACTGCACAATGTGATCTTGCTTGGGAGTTTGATGCCCATTCTGTCTGCGGGCATCCTTTGTACATAATTATTGATCCTAAAAAAATCCAAAAAAATTCAAAAAAATGATATATGGTCAAAAATTCTAAAAATAAAAAATGTCCTAAAAAAATGATCATCTTAGTGAAAACCTAGCAATAGCTGCATTGATGTATCCCAAAAAAATTATATATTCCAAAAATACAAAAAAATAGAAAAAGTGCCTTGGTGAAAACCTAGAAATAGGTGCCTTGGTAGCAAAAATTCAAAAAAAATTTAAAAAGTCATAAGAAAAAAAGAAGAAAAAATTTAAAAAAAATGAAAGAGAAAAATTGTAATAAAATCCATGTGGTGAAAACCTGGAAATGGGCACTACTTGAGGCCTTTGCACCCCTATTTCTTAGCACGTGTTCGCGACACTTAGCCTTTCTCCATCATATCTTGTTCTTGTTGCCTTGGTCTCGAATTGGTCTTTTCCTTTGTCTAGGGGGCATAACTATGTTAGCTTTGGTCTCTTGAATGCATTAGTCTTTAGGACATCTCACAAATGGTGTTTTTCAACACCACTCCAAGTATGTTTTTCAGTTCAACACTTGACATTGAGTGTTTTTCAACACTTATTGGTTTGGTCTTACCCCATTTTTTCATGTGGTCTTACATGCTTATGAGAAATTGATCCTTATTCTCAGATCTCAGTATTAGTTAACACACTTAAATTTTTAAACGCAACACTTAATGGTTGAGCTATATCATGATCTTTTCTTTCTGTGCTGACTGTTATTTATTTTCATTGAGTGTCCTTGTATCATAATTATCTTTGTGATGTATAGCTATAGGACTTGGGGCATGGGGCATGTTTTTATTTCCTTCCTGATTTATGCTTCATTGTTTTTGCACAACCGTTCTGCTGGTCATCCTGGCCTCTATACCTTGATGCGAGTGTGGTTTTGCTATATTAAATTGGGTAAGCTAACATCACAATTAACTTGACCTTTATGTCTTTGATGCTTATGTTAGAATCTTTCCACATTCCAATCCGATATAAATCACATTCATATCTTCATAGTTGCACTTGTGAGTAGTGATGATTGTGTGATTTTTCCGATGTCCATTAATAATGGCTCGATGATGAAAATAAGTTCCTTAACATTCTCTAATGAATGATGAACACAAAGTCCTAGGTTACAGTTGCTTTATTTCAAGTACACCATTGCATTTTCATGTAGCTTGCATTGTTAGACTTCATTTTAGTTTGCATTATGATTTTGAGAGGGTTTCCTTAATCTTTCTTATGTACTCTTAATCAACTATGGTCATATTTGATCTTCATTTCCTTATATTCTTTCTTGATCTCAATCAAAATTTTCTATCCTAAACAGTTGATTGATTTTGGGGCATTCTCTTTCTTAAGGCAAATTCTCTTTCTTCTCTTAATTTCTTTCCACCTCTTCCAAACTTTTGTCTTCCATTGACTTTCACCCTAGTTATTTTCTTCTAATTCAACCTTGGGGCATAATATTGCATGCTTGATGATCTACGTTGGTTCTTGGATCATTATATCTTTCATTTTACATCAAGAACCTTATCTTTAGTTTTATTTGATCAAATTTATCAATTTGTTGTTTCTCCTCTATCTCATTTCAATTTCGATCACGAAGGGGCAGTACCTATCAAAATTCAATCCTTGATTCAGATTTATCAATCCTATCATTTTATCCACTTGGGGCCACCTTGCTTGAGATTCTTATCTTGGACATGTCAATTACCTATTTACAGGAGTGTTGACCTTGTCTTTTTCAAACAACTTATCTTTGTCTTGATGTGTTCCCATAAAGATCATACGTCTGGGTTGTTTTGTGATCCCAAATCAATCTCACACTTCAACTACATTCTTTGACTACATGTGTTCCCATAAAGATCACGCATTAGTCAAAGAGGGGAAAATGTATGACCCTAAAATGGTCGCCTAGACTATGGGCCCCGATTATTCAATTTATCAAATTCCTGAAGCAATGCTTTGCAATATTTTCAATTCAAATCAATTTCCTTGATCAAATCGTAATTAATTCAATTATTTCAATATTTCCTAAGGTTTGATCATTTCATCAATTATCTTATTTAATTAAAATTTATTTTTAATTAAATAATCTTATCTTATTTAATTAAAATCTCTCTTCATTAAATAATATTATCTCATTTAATTAAATAATCTTATTTAATTAAAATAAAATCCCACTTTTAATTAAATAAAACCCCCACTTAAATCCATCTTTGTTGAAAAAGGAAATAAATTAAATGAAAATAAATAAAGTTCTTTTTCTACACATCTTCCTAAGTGGTGGGATTTTTTCCTCTTTATCATATCCTTTGATTTTGCCTCTTAATCTCTACCGTCCATTTCTCTTTATAAGGAAACCTCTCCTTCTCATTTGATAATCAAGATTTTATGCTATTGTTATGCTGTAGGTTTGGAGAGCAATTTTGGAGGAGAATTTGAGCACTTGAGCTTGGATATTGCAGCTTCTCTATTCTTGTCTTCTTCTTTCATGCCCCATGGCAATCCATTTAGATTAATTTTTCATTTTCATGTTAGATTAGATTCATGTTTCCTTTTATAGATTAATCTTGCATTTGTATTTCCTTTCATAGAATAATCATGCATTGTTATCATATAGATTAATTTCCTTTCTTGCATTGTTATCATATAGAATAGCTTTCATTTGCATGAATACTTGATGATCATGGAGACTAGCACTCTTTCTTTTCCTCTTTGAATCTCTCATTTTATGGTGTACTTGCATGGGCACAAACTAGGTCAAGATGAAGGTCTCCATTACAAACCTTTGTAATCCATGAATAGAGAGGTATGAGTCACCATTTGAGACCTCATTCTTGAGAAATCATAGATATAATAACTCATAGAAGTGTGACACATTTTTAGCACACGTTATCAAATTGCCAAGGCCTACCAAGTAGCAAATGGCAAGCATACATTGGTAGGATGTCACAAAGTAGTCTATCCTTGTACCCTACAATTGAAAACTCAACCCAAGTTTTCTCATTGACCAATACACTTTGGCCTTTGTTGAGCCATGTCACTTTATAGGGATTCACATAGGGTTTCTTGGCTAGCTTGATTTTCACCACTTCCTCCTCTGAGATGATATTATCTGTGGATCTAAAGTCCATAATCACTTTACAAACCTTACCAAGAATTTTGCATCTGATTCTAAACAAGGCCCTCCTATGTTTGGGCTCATCCTTGATTGGTTGTCTTATCAGTACTCTTATGAACATCAATTTCTCTCCCATATATGAATCTATATGGTCAATCTCAGGGTCTTTGACACTTGAAGTTTCCTCATGTGCATATGCTACCCTCTTGTCAATGTTTGTTGCATAAGGTTTTTCTGGACATCTATAGGCTGGATGGCCTAATTTCACATAGTAGTAACACTTCATGGTTGCAAAGTAAGAACTACTCCTACCTCCTCTTCCTCTGTTAGGACCACCTTGATTATCCTACCTCTATTATAGCCTCCTCTTGAACTGCTTTAAGTTTGTTGCTCTGTCAAGTTGTTCTCTCCTTGTGACCTTTGTTCACTACCTCTTCCTCGGTAACCTCCTCTTTGACCCCTTTGGTCTCTCCCTCAGCCTCTGTTATTACTATTTTTCTTGAAGCTAGAATCCCCTTTCTTCTTGTTCTTCTCTTCCACCCTTATATCCAATTGATGAAACTTCTAAATTGTAGTTGGTGTCCATAGGCTAATCTCCTCTTGGAGGTTCCACTTCTATCCACCCAAGTATCTAGCCACTTTGATTGACTCCTCTTCTTGAAATTTTGGCCTTAGACACACTCTCTAGAATTCCTCAATATGAGGCCACATCTAGGTCTTTTTGTTTCAAGTTTTGTCTATTTCTATGGAGTTGGATTTCATAATCCTCTGGGAGATAGCTCTCCTTCAAATTGATCACCATGGCATTCCAATTTGCTATTGGTTTCTTTCACATTCCTACCTTCTCATCTTAAAGGTATTTCCACCAAATCAAAGCTAACCCTCTGAGTCTAGACTTGTCCACTTTGATCTTTTGGGATTCAGTTATACCCTCACACTTGAAATTATTCTCCATTGCTTCAATCTAGTCCATGACTATCTCAATATCCATCTTTCTACCAAACAAAGGTATTCCTTCCAAATCCTTTCCACTTAGTTCTTTTATGTCTTTCAAGAAAGGTTCCTCATTCAACACTAGGTCTGGTATAGGGATGAATTCTTCCTCTTCAACCTTCTACTTACCCCTACCACTTGTTTCGGCTTCTAAGTCTTTCTTCTTAGTAGCATTTGCTAGTTCTTCCATCCAAAACCTCATTGCTTCCAAGGTACCTTCAAGGAGTCTATTTTTATCCTTTTTCTCTTCCATGTCCTTGGCTAATTTTGAATTTGTCACCATCTTTGTGGAACTACTAGATTCCACTTCTAACATACAAAATCCCAAATCTTTAACTTTCTCTAATACCAATTTGATGTATCACTAACCTTGTTTCTCCCTAACTTCCTCTAGGGTCTCCTAGGTCACTCTCTTGACCTACTAGGGTTCTCCCACTAACCCTATGCTCCTTAGGATTCTTATCACAAGATCCTAATCCTTTCAACTAGTGAACACCAACATGTAGAACAAAACACTCCATGCTACTACCTAGACCACAAATGGTCTTTCTTGCTTCATTTTCCCAAAATGCTCCAACTGACCCAAATTGATAAAAAACCACTCCACAGAGAGAAATAGGGTTTCCAAGATGTTACTAGGATCCTTTCCACCACCTGTAATCATATTTTTCATTGGAACCATAATCGAGTTCCAAGAAACACAACAATTGCTTCACAAATAGGGCTACAAGCAATTAGGTCTATTTAGGCTCTATTTCTGCAATAACTCACAAAAAGTATTAAAAAGTATGGAAAAAAGTGTAGGATCTAGATACCCTTTATCAAGACACTAGATATTTTCTAGGTCCAGGGTTCTCACACTATCAGTATAGCTCTTCCTATAATCAAGGCTAAAATTCAGGGTTTCATGGCTTCCAAAACCAGTCTGAAAGAAACCTTGTTCTTGCTATCAAAAATCATTCAAAAAACCTTCCCATTCAAATTGGGACTTCAAAACACCTAAACCTACTCCTCTCCAAGATTTTCTTGAAGCTATTAATGCTTTCAATCTACCAAACTAGCTCTGTAACTACTGGTGATCCTGAGCCATGCATCACTGGCTTGCGTAGGGCATCACCTTAAAAATGGCTGAAATACTTTCCTGGGGCCCTCCTTCATTGTACACAATGTACATGGAGTCACCTTTCATAATCAAGGAGCCTGTTCAAGTGCCACGGTGGAGAATGGATCTATGACCCCATTTGCTCATAGTGCTCAATTTAGGACAGCAACAGTACAGAAAACAAAAGATTTTATAAAAGAAACTAAAAATATTGAATCTAAAAAAATACCACCACAAGAAGTCTTCTAAACTATCAGAAGTTGATTCAATCCACTAAAATATCAGATCTTCACAAACACACAAACTGTAACTATTATTCCAATACACAGTACGTACACACTATGACTTCAAATTGCTAACCCTGCAAAAAGCTCGAGGATGATCTTATCTAGTTGACCAAGGAACTCAAAAACTAGTTTCAGACAGTTAAGGAACTAATTCCTTTGAAGTTGAATTCTTGTCATAAATTTTGTTAATGTTGTCAATGACAACATTGACAACTTTTGCAAGTTTTGTGATATGCTATCCAAACTTGGTCAAAAGTTGTCTAAACTTATCCAAACCACTAATTAAGGTGTATACACATGAAATGGGACCTCTAATCCCTTTCTTGGCCAAATTTGGCACTAAAATCATAAAACACCCTGTTAGACCTAGATTGGACTCAAAGGTCACTAAGGACCTATCAAGACATCCTCTCACTTAGCACACTACACAATATGACTCTTAGTCCCTTTATTCACCTAGTGGTATAGCTAGAACCACTAAAAGCCAAAAAAAAACATTAAGAACCCCTAGGTTACAATGTATCTTCTAGCCTACCTAGGTAATCCTACACCAAATTCCTTGTATCCCTAATAAGGCTCCTAAATTCAAATAACTCATAAAATTCACAAACAATCCCCCAAAATAATGTTAAATCCAGATACCCTTTTGGAAAAATTTAAATATTTATAGGGTTAGAGGACCCCAAACTATTTAAATAGTACTTAAAAAATTTTAGGTACAGAGTCCTTAAAAATAGGGCTAATAGGGCTAGTTAATGTAAATTTGACAAGAACCTGATGAAATGGATTCATCGATCTTCACCATTATTTGTAGGGTGCTTCCAACTCCTTAAGACCACTCTCCATGGATTGGATAACACTATCCAATCCAAACCTGCATCCAAACAAAGTCTGTTATCTTCTTGATCCTAGTCGGGCACTGGTAGTCTCGCCTAGGGAAAGGCATTAAAAATAGCCAACCTCACTTTCAGACCCTATACTAAAAGGAAAATAATTTATATAGACCATCCCCAATAGGCCATAAATATCCAATGGAGGACGCTCACTGTGGAGCAATATTTACAAGACATACTCCTTCACTGGTAGAGAACAGTCCAATAAGGATCCAATCCAAAATGAACACTCAAAACTAAATCAAACCCTATGATAAGTATATGAAAAGAAATAAAAAAAAAAGCATGAAGCTATACAATACACTAAACCAAAGATTTCAATCCATTTACAATGCTTCTTAACTGAAAATATCAAAACTGTGACAATATAGTGAACTGTTACTCATATGCTTCTTGGAAATATAACCAAAAAAGTCCAACCTTCATACAAGAGGATAGAAGTCCTTAAATATGTCCCATTTACCTATGACAATTTCTCTTGAACTGATCCATAACTCTATTTGGGAGAAAAGAAACTTTTGGACAAAGTTGTCGAGCAACAATTTTAAAGTTGCAAATCTTGCTCAAGTAACATTTTGCAACTTTGACAATTTTTGCATATTTGTCCTAAGACTTAAAAAAACCCTAAACATGAACCCATATGCATTCTAGGTGTTATTTAAATCAATTGTCCCATTTTTTCCATTAGGAAATTACAAAGAACTCTTGGACCAAAACTCACTTGACAGAAAACAAAACTACATCAAAACACACCAAACCCTTCCTAAACTATCCTAAACCACCTTATTAGACCTGATACCATTTTAAGTAATTTCACAACAAAATTTGAGGTTCAAAACCCCTAGGTGCTCTTTCTCCATGCTCTCCCTATATAAAAGAAATCAAGTTACTCCTGGAGTCAATATTGCAAGATCTGTTACCAAATTATTGAACTCTAATTCAGCAACCCAGCAACCCATGTAGCCTCTCCCTTAGGTGTATGTTTCCCCTTGATGATATGTTCCATGTACTGACCATGTCTAGTCTTCTTTTTAATTCTAGATTCTACTAACCTCTTTGCTTGTGGCTTCCTCATAGTTGGTAAGGGGACATCCACTATAATCTGTTCCACATCATTAGTAATTTATATCTCCTGTGGTAGTGAACCTTTGTATTCCACTAGGTCTAAAACATTAAACACTAATGCTATTGCCAATTATGGAGGTAGATCAATTTTGTAAGAATTCTCTCCATACTTTGCTAATATTTTTCATGGACCTATCCTTTTCATCTACAACTTGCTAGGTAGGCTTCTCTTCAATCTAGCTTTATTAAAATGAACCATTACTAAATCCCTGCTACAAAGTGAAACTCATTTTTCTTTCAATCCACTTTGGCTTCTAATCTTTGTGTTGCCTTTGTGAGTATTTTCTTGACTTGGTCATGTACTTCTTTCATTGATTGGGTGAAGTGTTCAGCATGTCCACTCTTCCCCTTCATGCTTCCCAAATCTCTAAGCTCACAAGCTCCTCTGGGATGAATACCATAAACCTTTGGAAAAGGACTCTTATTAGTTGTCCTATTTACATTGTCATCATAGGAAAACTCTTCCTGTGGTAGAACCTGATCCCACACTTGTCCATATTCCTTTGTTAAGAACCTTATAAGCTTCCCTAAGACTCTATTGATGACCTCCATTTTCCATCTTTCTAGGGTTATAAACTTATCCAAACGGCATATTAGTCCCTAGCATCTTCCACAATCTCTTCCATAAATGCCCCATGAACTTGATATCTTTGTCTGAGACTATACTAAGAGGCAACCCATGAATTCTAACAACCCCTCTAAAAAAAATTGAGGTATGTAGCTTGCATTATTTTTAGTTTTTCATGGAATGAAATGACTCATCTTACTAAATCTATCAACAACTACAAAGACACTATCCATACCAATGCTTGTCCTTGGTAGCTCAACAATGAAGTCCATACTGATACATTCCCATGGCTTATTTTGAATGGGTAGTGGTTAATATAAGCTGGTACTTCCTCACCCTCTCTACTTCCTAGGCTAGTAGTATAATATTTGAACAAATTCAAGGATCTTATTGAGACCAAAATGGCCACTAAGAATACCATTCTTCTTCTCTTGTATAAGATTCTCTCTCATAGATCCCCTGGGCGCACGAAACTGTCTTCTCCTAAATAACAACCCATTTTTCAGTGTGTAATTTGGAAGCTGACCGTGAAATTTATTTTTGAACTCCATACATACCTTATAGTCCTCAAAGAAGTCTTCATCTTCTTTATAAAGGTCCTCAAAACTTTCCACTCCAATACTCTCCCCCTCCACCTCTTGAACATTGTGTAGCCTTCAGCTCAATGCATCAACAACCTTGTTCATTTGTCCCCTTTTATGCTTTTTAATAAAGGTACAAGCTTGCAATAATTTCACCCACTTAAGATGTATATTACTTAACTTCTCTTGGGTACTGATGTAACTCAAAGCTTGGTTATTAGTGAATACTAAAAACACTTTGGGTAGGACATAATGTCTTTATTTTCTAATGGATTGAACTAGTGCATAGAGTTCTAGGGAATAGAAGGAATACCTCTTCTTGTAATCATTTAAATTTTCAATATAAAAAGTTACTGGTTTACCCTCTTGGGTTAAAAGAACTCCTACTTCTATGCTACTAACATCACAGTGTAGGGTAAACAATTTATCAAAAGTTGGTAATACAAGAATGGGTCATGTGGGTACCTTTTGTTTGAACATCTCAAATCCCTTATTGTCATCTTCAGTCCACCTTAACTTATTCTTCATCGTCCCCTTTATAGTATCTAAAACTAGAGCATAAATGGCACTAGAACCCCTAATGGATTTTATATAAAATTGGGCAAGACCATGAAAACTCCTTACCTTGGTACCAAATGTGGGAGTAGACTAGTTGAGTATAGCCTCCACCTTGCTAGAATCCATCTTTCATGTTCCTTGTGAGACAAAAAATATAAGATATACCAATTCTTGTTTTAGGAAAAACTCACACTTCTCAAAATTTATAGCTAATTGCTCCTCTCATAATCTCCTCAATACAATCTTCATATGCTCAAGGTGCTCTTCCTTAGTCTTTCTCAAGATAAGGATGTCATCAAGGTAAACAACAACAAACACCCCTATGTAGTACTTTAGTACTCCATTCATCAACCTCATGAATATGCTAGGGGCATTGCTAAGCCCAAATGGAATGAAAAGCCATTCATACTTGAACCGTTTTTAGTCTTGAAGGTTGTTTTCCACTCATCCCCTTCCTTAATCTAGATTTAATGGTATCCAATTTTTAAAATCCAAATTTTTGAAGTATTTAACTCCATCAACACAATCCATTAGGTCCTCAATCCTAGGTATTGGAAACCTATTTCTTATTGTAATTATGGTTATTGCCCTGGAATTTGTGCATAACCTCCACTTACCTCTTTTTTTTTGCCAATACCACTGACACTACACAGGGACTTATTCTCTTCTTTACAATCCCTTGATAAATTAACTCTTGCACTTGTCTAGCTATCTCCTTATTCTTCTCAGGGTTTATTTTGTAAGCTATGTTATTGGGTAGTGATGCACTTGGAATGAAGTCAATTTTGTGACTTATTGATCTCTATAGTGGTAGGACTACTAGTGACCCATCACTAACAATGTCCTTAAACTGCTCCAATAGTTGTTGTATCTCCTTGGGTAAAGGTGTTGGTTCTTCTATCTTTTCCTCTTTGGGCTTCATCATGGCAGAATAACACTATTCATCTTATCTCTTAAGGTACTGTAAGAATTATTTTACCCCAACTACCAACAAATTAGGACTAGCCTTCAATCCTTTTTTCCTCCACCAAAGATTAGATTTTTATGTCACTCCATCCTTTTGAAAAGAATAGGAATTCTTCTCTTCGTTATACATGGATTTCCTATCGAACTACCATGGTCTTCCCAATAGAAGATGGAAATCATCCATAGGAAGTACATCACAAAGGATCTTGTCATCGTATCCCTAAATTAAAAATTCAATCCAAGCTTGTTCATTTATTAGGACATGTTTTCCTTTGTTTAACCATGCCACCCTATAAGGATGGTCATGAGGTATCTTAGTCATTCAAAGTTTATTCACTGATTCCTTAGAAATTATTTTGTTAGTTGACCTTGAGTCAATGATCACCTTTCATACCTTACCAATAATCTTGTACTTCACCTTGTGTTGGTGTTTGAAAATGTTTATGCTACCTAAAGCTACCAATATGCCTTGAGACTAAAGTTAGGAGTCGTTAGCTCCAAGTATGAAAGCTCTGCAAGACAATTGGAATAACTATAGGGACAAGACCTCCCTCTACACTTCTACCTCTACAAAACCAAGGTGGGTGCACCTAATCCAGATAACATACAACTCTTTATCACTTTGGATTACAATAATAGATAATAGTAAGAAAGTATAAATACTAACTAGGCATTCATTGACTCTATATTACCAAGTAGAACATACAACCAAACACCATAGGAACTTAGTAATGGTTTTGATGTAAATTTGCAGAATATAGCTAGACCAAATCAAACATGTACCAACAAAAGATCTACTACTTCATGATCAGTGCCTTATCCATTGGGCAATCCCTCAATGTAGAGAAGAAAATATAAACCCACCTATTGGGAAAGATTCATAGCCCTCAATACAAGGAACTCGGATTAAACACTTCTTAAGGATCCTTATGTAGACAAAACAAATGAGTTTATATCATTTCCAAAACACATTTCATTTTCTCCTAGATCAAAACTTATGGAAAACAACATATACATTAACAAACTTAATGTAATGAACCAGAAGATCCAAAACTCATAAGGAGACACCAAGGAGAGACTTAAAACTTAGAAAACTTGTATTAAGTATGATGAATCAAGGTTTACAACTATCTGATTGAAGATAACACCATTCAATAAAGTGCAAAAAATCAATGACATTTCTATCTTCTCTTGAAAATAGTCTAAGCAAATGTGATATATCCCTAGATCTCAAACTTCTGAGCCAACACTTAGGGTCAAAAATTATGGAACCTCTAAAATAGAGAAAGGAAAGCCTTAAGTAGAAAGGTGAAACCCTAGGATAGGGTTCTCATAGCTATCCCTCCAAGCAATCAATACAATCATATCTTGTAAGCTGATTTTTCTCCAAAAGATCACTAAAAAGATCTGTCTTGACAAACCACTTTCCCATCTACAGAGAATTGATCTATCTCATTAATGAAGAACCGACATAGCATGGGAAGAGATATACCAAAATAGAAAGTAAAAATAGATCCATAACACAACCATGTTGTAGTAAATGTGTTCAGACCCACACAAAACATCCTTATCCACTAAATGGCACCATTAAGACTGATCACGACCCAAGAGGACCTCAAGCCACTACCCTACAAGTCTGAGAACATGCCACCATACTAAAAACATGCAGAGAGATTTAAAATTTTAAAATATCATTTAAACAGCTAGCTCTCTTGACACCAAACACTTCAACAGTCGACATCATGATCTTTTCACAACTTTAAAACATGGTCATCGATGCACTTTTTTTAATGCGGGCACCAAATAAAAAGAAATGTTATCTTTTCCAGGTCAAACTCCATTGAAATCCATGTGGAAACATCCCACTGGGCCTCATAACCACCTGTATCTTTTCTTGCACATGCCCCACATTCTCACCTTGTTACTGATATGGACATACATCATGCACTTCACTACTACATGATGCTTATCTTCCTCACATCTTTTCTTCATGTGGTAGAGAAATACTGTTAGATCTCAATTTTCCTTTCATGATCCTTTTCCATTCATTTCCACACATCTCCATCCAACTTGATCCATCTTTCAATCCCACCTAACCATCCTTCCGACTATGCCATGTGACACCACCTTACTCGCTAGAACCTCTTCCATGTGTCCAACCAACCTGGCCCACCATCTAACTGCAACACTTCACAAACCATCAGCCAAAAAAGCACTTGCCTTTGGGCACTTAACCTACTATGGGATTGGGTATAAAAATGTTAAGTTACTTCACCACATGACAAATGTGGGATATATGACCTCGGGAACATTAAACAAATGAGAAAATACACACATACATAAGAGACTATTCTAAATCCACAGAGGTGACCAAAAGGGAACAAAACATGACCATAACACCTTTCTGCAACCCACTCGCCTCAAAAAATAGACATTAAACACTCTATAACATTTGAAAATACACCATGAAAACCTTAATTTATTTAAAAGTCTTAACAGTGGTTCTAACTGAGGATGTATGTCTCCTGTAGGCATGGCAAGAATCGAGAATCTTAGGGATAAGAAGACCACCAAAAAATGGAAGGGAAACCTAACCTAAAATAGAAACAAGAAAAAATAGAAGGAAAACCTACTTCTTAAACTATAGAAACCTATTTACAAGCTACTGTTCATGGATTTGAGACTTTAGAAGAAGTAAAATTTCAAGAATTTTCCATGAATAGGCAATTCCAAAACATTTCCAACCAATTCCTTAAGAATATAACAATCTGAACCTCAATTACTGTCAATAACATATGGTCCAAGACAAATAGGGTCAAATTTACCATGTTTACCTTTATCTTGAAGTTTGGCATTCCACATTAGGACCAAGTCATCAGCTTCAAAACTTCTCAAAGTTGTTCTTTTGTCGAACGCATTCTTATATTGCACCTGCAACTGAAAATTATTTTCATGTGCATCCCTTCTTGATTCATCTAGTTGTATCAAGTCATCCATCCTAATTCTCATATCATCATCCATCTCTTCATCATACTCTTGGACAAACATGTACATTAGCAGTAGATTTTTTTGAGGCAACCTAGCATTAATTCCATACACTAAATCAAAGGGTGCACAACCAATTGCTTTCTTGACTGTTAGTTTGTCAACCCATAGTGTTAACTTCAATTTTGAATCTGAAGCTTTCTTATTCTTTTCCAACATCATCTTAAGTATCTTGATCAAACTTTTATTACTGGATTTAGCCTAGTGGTACAAGAGCACCTAGGTAGGCTAGTTGTAGAAATATAACCTAGGGTTTTCACTTTCTTTGTTTTGGCTTGTATTGGTTCTAGCCAGACCACTAGGTGAATAAAGGGTCCAAGAGTCCTAGTGTGTGAATGGTTTGTAGGAGGATAGGTCTAATCAATCCCTCAGTTACCCTTAGGTCTATTTAGGCCCAATTAGGGAATTTTGGAATATTCTAGAAAAATGAGACAAGAGAGGGACTAGAGATCCATTTTGATGTTGTTTCATCACATTTAGTGGATTGGACAAGTTTGGATAGGGTTTGACCAAGTTTGGCAATCAAACACAAAAGTTGCCAAAAGTTGTCAATGTTGTCATTGACAACATTGACAAATTGGTATCTTCGATGGAATTGGTTGGTTAAATGTCTGAGAATAAAAAATTAGTGTTTGGGTCATCTCTATAAGACCATCCTCAGGATTTGTGAAGGGTTGGAAAGTTTGAGAAATTTTATGTACGGACTGTGTTAAGCAATAACAGTGAATATTTGTGTGTTTCAAGGTGATCGGGTTGTGTAATGGATTGAAAATGTTTCTGTAAGCATTGTTTCATGTAATGTAGGTAATTTTTGAACTTCTTGTTGTGTTATATTTGTAGATTCAATATTTTTAAGTGTTTGTATAAAATCATTAAAGTTCAGTCTAGTCGTTGGTCTTGTTTTGAGCACTGCTTGCAAATGGAGTCTTAGCTTTCTTTTCCACCATGGATTTGGCCTGGGCTCTTGGATTATGAAAGTGGAATCCATGTAAATTTTTTACATAGCAGGATGGGCCTTGGAAGTGGTGGCAGATATTTTTAAGATGATGCCCTAGGCAAGCCAGAGTGGCATGGCTAGGGATCATCAGTGATTGCAGAGATAGCTAGAGGGATTGAAAGAATCCATAGCTTCAATCAGTGGAAGTGGGAAGGTAGAAGAGTTAGAGGAGGACCCCCAACCAATAGTGTAAGCTGTGAGGAGTTACCTTGTTGGCCAAGGAAGTTCATTTCTTGTGCAGACAGTAAAGGAGGCCTAAAACCCTGAATTTTAGGCATGTAAGTAGGAAGGGCTGTACGAACACTTCTGAGGGCTAAGACCTAGAAATTCTCTAGTGTCTCTAAAAAAGGGTGTCTAGATCCTAAGCCTATTTGGCACTTTTTAATACATTTTTCCAAGATAATGCAGAAAAGGTGACCAAATAGGGCTAATTGCTTGTAGCCCTATTTTGGAGGTAATTGAATAAGTTCTTGGAGCTCGTTTGTGTTTTTGAAGAAATGTGAGTTTGCAGAGGTTGGAATTGGTCCTATTGACATATTTATATATGCTTCCTTTTCAATTTAGTGAAGATTGGAATCCATTTGGATCATATTGTACAAATGGGGCAAGAAAGACCAATTTGGGTCTATTATGAGGTTTGCAAAAGTTGTGAGTTCTACTTTGTTGATGTTTACTAGTTGAATGAATTAGGATCTTGTGATAAGATACCTAATGAGTCTAGGGTTAGTAGAAAAACCCTAGTAGGTCAGTGATTGACCTAAGAGACCCTAGAAGAGGTCAAAGGAGCAAGACTAGTACTACATCACCTAGCCATTCCCTTGTGGGTGATAAGGGGATGAGTAAGAGATTTGGATCCCATACTGCTGGAAGAAAGCACTAAACTCTTCTAATCTCAAACACATTGCATTATCCACAACAATACTCTCTGGATATCCAAATCTAGTCAAGACATTTTGTAGCATGAAATCAGTCACAACCTTACTAGTAGCCCTTCTAGTGGGGATTGCTTCAACCCATTTAGTAAAGTAGTCAGTTGCTACTAAAATCCATGAATGGCCTCCACTTGACTTATTTATACTCTCACCAATGAAGTCCATTCTCCATTTTTGAAAAGGTGCTTCCACTACAACAGGCTTCAAAGGAGAAATTCCACCAAACTTTACCTTACCAGCAAATCTTTGGTAGTCATCACATTTCTTAACATAACTATGGACATCCTTGTAGATATTTGGCCACAAAAAAATAGATCTAATAATTTTTTTTGTAGTAGTCTTAGCCATATAGTGGCCTCCACATGCACCATTATGCATTTTTCCATCAAGCTTTTGGATGTGTCAAAGTCAACACACTTGAGTAATACTCCATCATTGCTCTTGCACCATAACTATCCCCAAATTAATGCATACTTAACAACCTACAATTTGACTGTTCTTTTCCTATTTTTATCCATGTCAAGGGTAAACACCATCTGCTATAGATACCCAAAAATATCCTTATACCAGTCACAATAATCCATATCACAAATGTAGGGCCTTTGTTCTTTCTCCAATATATTTATGTCATTGGCATCCTAATTTCTTTGAGCCATGAGCTTTAAAATTCCCATACCCCTGACCAACTTTGAAATATGGGTATCAATGTTAAATTATTGGATCTTGTTTATCCATCTACATCTCCTTCATGACACCTCTTGTTGGACTAAAATATCCTTCCCAGCAGCACTAGGTACATAAGCAATCACAACTGCTCCTACAAAATAACACCTAAAAGCGTTGACAAATTTGACTAAAGCATAAGCTTGTTTCTCCATGATGTCATATTTAAGTTCTTCTTCTTGCAAGGAATTATTGAAGAAGGAGATGGCCTACTCAAAGCCCTCTGCATTATTTTGTAATAACAATGTAGCAATGGTATTATATGAAGAAAAAGGAGAAGATTTGCAAAGTCTTACCATAATCAGGTGTTCTTAGGACTGGAGCATCCTTGATAGCCTATTTGATACCTAAAAAATCCTTGCAAGCTTCTTTATTCCACTCTACCTTAGCTCCTTTTTTAATCATCCTTGATATTGGAGTACTGGTTTTAGCAAATTTAGTAATAAATCTCATCAATAAATTTACCTATCCAAAGAAGGATTTAATGCCCTTGACATTCTTAGGCTGAGGGATCTTGTCAATTGCCTCTATCCTCTCAGAATCAATTCTTACTCCATATCTAGACACAATATTCCCTAAGATATTTCTCTCTTTCACCCAAAAAACACACTTCTTTGGGTTAAAAGAAACCCCATATTCCAATGAGCTCTCACAAAAAGTTTCTCAAGATGACCACAATGTTGTTCCTCTTTTGTTGAATAGGCAGTAAGTTCATCTTGGTATACTGCTATAAAATTATTTATAAAGTCTAAAAATGTTATATCCATGGCTCTTTGAAATGTTGCTCCACCATTTGTCAAACCAAAAGGCATTCTGACATACACATAAGTGTCTGATTGTGTGGTGAATGCAGTCTTGAACTTCTCTGATTCCTTAACCATGACCTGATTGTACCCTAAAAATTCTATCCAACATAGACATCAACTCTGATCCAGTGATTCTTTGTAACATAGCTTCCATGTTAGGCAACCCATAGTTATTCTTTAATGAATTGATGTTCAATTTCATGAAATCTATACAAAGTCTAATATCACCATTTTTCTTTGTTACTAGTACCAAATTTGATACCCATGTTGAATGGCTTATTGGTTTAATTATTCCAGCATCACTCATCTTCTTTAATTATTCTTGCATCTTGGGTGCTAGGGTGGGATTGATAGGTCTTAATTTTAGTCTGAAAGGATCTGTGTCATCCCTTAAAGGAATCTCATGTTGGAAAAGATCCTCTATGTATTCCTTTAAGTCATCATAAGACCATGCAAAGACATGTTTATACTTATTTAGAAGGTTAACCAACAACTCTCTAAGTTTAGAGGATAGTTTTTTCAAAATGTATACCTTCTTAGGAGCTTCATCTGACCCCAAATTCACTTCCTCCAAGTTCTCTGGCTTGTTTATAGTCCTTGAAGAATAGGACTTGTCCTTATTATCAAAATATTTCTCAAGCACAACCAATCCTTTGGGAACTTTGTTTGACTTCAGTTGTTGGACCTATTTGCCAAAAACAATATCCCTATGATGTAAGTGTTCCAATGGGTTTGCTTGCACAATCTACTAAGAAGATCTTCTTTGTCTTCTTCAAGGATCCTAATCTCCTCTAGGTCCTTATTAGGCTTAGATCATTAACTAAGTCCTAATATTACTCCCCTCTAAGATTCTCCACTTGTGCTTCACCCTTTGAAAGACCAACACCCTATGATTACTTCACTTCTCCACTTCTCCTACTCACACTTAGAAAAGCCTAAATGCCAATTTTCACTCTAACATTCTTGATTCATTTATAGGGATGTCCATCAACATGTAGAAATCACATTTGATCAATTTGGAATCCATCTTGAGGGATCTCTTCACTCTTTGTAATCGAGTTCACACTTTTGGCATAAGGAGGCCTAATTCCTTGTAGCCTTTTCTAGGGTGTTTTTCCCAATTAACTTCAAAATTTCCCAAAGAAATTGAAAATATAAGACCATAACCAAATACCCTTTATCACCTTACAAGATATTTTTAAGTTCTTAGGTTCAGAAGCCCTCCGTACATAGGGTTCCTACAAACTAGGTCTTATAGGGCTAATAGGCCTAAAAACTAGGACAGTCTGCAACACTATGCTAAACTTGTCCAAAAATTGTCTTCACTGATTAGTATGAACTCGACCAACCTAGGATGTCAAGGTAACACTAAACCATAACTTTACATGTACTTGGACCGTACTGTACCTTCTTCCCTTTCTCATGAAAGCTCAATGTTTCTCCTCCAAACCTCTAACCGGATAGTGCATGCTTGCCTAGGGCTTGGTTCTAAAAATAGCTACTTTCCTTTTCCTGACTCCTAACTCTACAAATATGTACACTATTTACTCCCCTAACATTTCCATCTACCCTTGGAAGTTTCCCATGGTTAGATTTCATGGGGAAGTCATAACTAGACTGACTGGCCAGGACATGACCAGTGAACTACTTAAACACAAAACAATTTAAACTAGACCTTAAACTACCTCAAAGAAACTTGGTTACTGAATAAAAAATGTTCCAAACACTCCTAAGAACACAAAACAACCATTACTTTGAAGCTTTCAATCCATAAATTATGACTTTCATAAGGAAATGCTCGAGATTTATAGAAACACAAAATTGCAGACTATATTGCTCTTCTCAAAATGTTACAATGAATTCTCTCTCCTCATGATTCGAGTCTCTCATACACTAGATTCCTTCTTCCACCATTGTAGGGTCTTGTTGGTCGATTCCCCACTCCTAGTTTCAAGGAGAATCTTGTTAGAGTATTATTACTTTATGCTTATTAATTAAATCATATCGATTTAATTATATAAGTTTATATTACTCTAGTTACTTAAGCTTCACTTAGGTACATTATTAATTAATTATTAATTAATAATGTGCAACCTAGTTCTTTTCTTTAGGGTTTCTTTCTCACCTTTATAAGGTTGAGTCTTGTACTTTTTCATGAATATCTAATGCATTTTTCTCACATTTTGAGAGAAATATTCTTCTGTCTCTATCTTTTTCTTCTCTTGTGACAGGTTATTGGCAAACAGAGTTTCTTGGGTTGTGTAGAATTGAGTTTGATCAATTCTTTCATGGTATCAGAGCTCAGAACTGTGGCCGCCTGTTCCTGATTTGAAGATTTTTTTGGATCTTCAAGGGTTTCATCTTTCAGCTGTAGTTTTTGGTTGGATCTGGAAAAATATATTTTTTAGAGGCATCTTGGGCCAAAATAGACCTCTCCAATGAATTCAAAGGATCGATCCGGTGAATTTTGATATAAAATTTGACCTATTTGGCCTCCGGAGCATCTGGAAATTTTTTTTCCCTTCTAGGGCCGTACGACATAGTTTTTGAGGTGAAAAACGCAAAAAAAAATAATTTAAAAAGTCATTTTTTGGGGCCTCCGGGGCGCGCTGCCACTGCGCCACCCCGGTGCTGCCTCCGCCTGGCCTGGCCCGGCCCGCGCCCGGCCCAACCGCAGCTCACCGGCCGCCAACCCCGACGGAGCTGCTCGAAACCCTAGCGGCGCCGCCCGGCTCTCTGCCACCGCCCGGGAGTGGCCGCCACCGGCCTACCACCGGCTGTCAGGGCTGACGTCAGTAGCCCGCCAAATTTTTTTCGGCGCATTTTTAAAAATTTTGTGGCGAAAATTAAATTTTCCGATGGTTGGAAAATTTTTTCCGGCAAGGTGCGACGGCCGTCAAATTTAACTACGCAGAGGGGTGACGGTCATTTGGACATCAAATTTAAGACAGGGTCTGTGTTTTTCCAGCGAGCTCTCTTTTGGGGATACCTGTGCCTTTTTGGTCATATCTTGGGCATATGGTGTCCGTTTTTGAAAAACAAAATATTTTCGGAAAGGTGTTTCCGAGCCCATCGTGTTGGTATAGATTTTATTTCTTGATTCTTCCTCTTTGATGCTAATTTTGAGCCTCAAAGTCAAGGTACACAAATTTACTTTCTAAAGCTTTTCTTGCTCTCTATTTCTTTCAAGCTTTCAGAATTGTGCTAGAATTGGGTTTTATCGATTGTGGGGGGTGTTCTTTCTTTATTTTCTATCATTCATCTCAGAAAAAAAAAACATTGTATCACATAAAAAAAAACCCCTTCTGCATCTTCTGTCTAGTTCTGAAAGAAAACATAATTCACAAATCAGTCCAAGTACAGGGCACTATGGCAGACATAGCATCTATTGAGCTTCTCACTCCACACAATTACCATGTGTGGAAGCCACAAATGACCAGACTCCTCATGTCATGAGGTTTATGGTCATGCCTAGATACAGTTTAGCTAGTTCTTCAGAGGCCTTATGAGGCTCTTATGCACAGGAATAGGATGGATGAGGCAATGGGCCTTATTGCCTTGCATATTTCAGATGGGTTGTTGTTCCACCTGGATGGTCTAACCACACCTAGGGATATGTGGGACAATTTTTCCACCTTGTTTGGCATCATGGACCAGTTTAGAATTCTCCAGATAGATGCAGAGTTCACCTCCTTGGCACCTGACTCATTCCCCAGCATTGAGGACTTCCTGATGAAGTTCAAGTCTCTTCGATCTATCTTACAGGTTGCTGGAAAGATGAAGTCAGATGATGAGTGCATCTTCCTGATACTCTCCAAGCTTCGTGGTCCTTATCAAATTTTTACTTCTACCTTCTACTCCACTATGGATGCACTGGGTGCATGACATGTTATGCCCTCTTTTGAGACCTTCTATGATAGGTTAACTCGTGAGCAGTCCAAAATGAGTTAGATGGATTCTCTTATAGGTTCACAGTCACAGGCATTGCTTGGAAAGTCATCTCAGGATACACCGAAGCTGAAGCCGAAGTAGATATCTGATTCCTCTTCTCAGCACTCTTCTAGCTCACCACCTTCTTCTAAAAAGGAGAAACAGAAGACTCAGAACCCCACTTGTTCTTATTGTCAGAAGGGGTCCCATGATGAGTCCCAGTGTTTTCAGAAGAGATTTGATGGCTATGAGAAATAGATTGC
>MU226755.1:1529012-1550255 GCA_018584345.1 Thuja plicata
GATCATCTCTCATATGATTAAGTTCAAGAGGACTATATTGGAACTTAAGACTGTCATACTAGACAAGGTATGGAATATACTTGATATGTTGAAGAGGAAAGAAATTGAAGAGGATATGAGGATAAGAGAAGAAACATTGGATAGTCTTTTCCTGGTGTTCTCGCATGATGAGAAAGTCATTTTTTTAGATTTAGTAAAGTCGCACCTAAGAACCAAAACCAGAATTCTTCATATCATGAACAAGGAGTATGATCTAGTCAGTGAAGAGACTCATAAGGAATTTGAGAGGGTATTTTTGGATAGAAATATGTATCCATCAATGACACCTACAGCTAAGGTAACTCCAGTTCCTCCTAAAAAGGTTGCAGAACCAGTAATTCTGAATGCACCTAAGACAGGTCCACAAGATTCAGCACCCTTAGTCTCAATAGTCTCTAATATTGCAAAAGATTCAGGGGATACTATAGTGATTGATGATATCAAGATATCTATGACTGCTTCTGATAATGATATGGATAAAGTTGAAAAATCATTTGTAAACTCAGAAGAGACAGAGAAGGCATGCACTGATGATACATCTTTGCAACAAGATAAAGTTCCCTCTATAGATTTAACAAACTTGAACAAAGAGGAAGATAATAAAAAAAATGAGACACCAGTCATGGAGATCCCAGTTAAAAGTGAATGCATGGATACTAGTTAGGATACCATATTCACACCATCCATTCAACCATCCACCTCATTATTGTCAAGTTTAACTCCTAACTCAACAAGTCTGGATGCTTAGGGAGAAGAAGACCTGATCAAGATCAATATCTTAGCCATGGAAAAGGCCAAAGAAAAATAGGTTATGAGGAATCCTCTCTTCTTGGAATCAGTAAATATTCTGAATGACCTTGTACCTATGGACAAGAAAGTAACAAAAATTCAGTCAGTTGATGATGTAGACAGTATACTAACAAGCTTCAAAGCACATTTTACAAGCTTAGTAGACTCAACTACTAGAATTGTAGAAGATGATTACAAAAAGGAAAGGTTGAATGAACTAGTAAATAACTTTACCTTAAACTTAAAATCATTGAAGATTGGTCAGTCTATGTTGAAAGAGTTGGCAGCTAGAGGCATAAATATAATAGCCAACTTCATGGACAAGGTGAAATCGACCTCTGAACATATTAAGAAGATAGAGGAAGAAGATATATTGGTTGATAGTGTTAGAAAATCAGTCAAGACATCCATGCAAGACATGAACATCTGCAACAGTATCTAGAAAGGTCAGCTTGATAAGATAGAAAAAGCCAAAATAGAGAGCAATAAGATAAGGACCTGACAGACTCAGTTGAGAAATGAACTTGCGCCTTCCTTAGCAGTTCTGGATGAGAAAATCAAACAAATTGATGCTACCATTGTCACATATGATCAAGGTCCCTACATGGACCTGATAAAAATGGAGAAACTCACTTATGCTCTATGCGCCCATCTACAGACAGTTGATACAATGAAGGCATTCTGGTAGGAGGAGATAAAGAATCTTCAGGTTGTATATCCAAATGTATATATTGAGTAAGTATATATGGAGTATGTATATATTACTATTTTGAGACCTTTTTCATTAATGTCAAAGGGAGAGTAATATACAAGGAATATGTGTAGTATATATTATAAAGTATAATGATATAAAGTTTTTGGGTGTTAGTCAATTTTGAGTAACTTGGCCACATTCCTTTGTTGCCATTAATGACAAAGGGGATATTTTTGGAAAGTTGACTCCTAGGGAGTATATGGTTTATTTTTTGTTTTCATTATGGCAACAAAGTCCTATGAAGTTTTTGATAGTAAACTATGAAGTGAAAATTGACTAAGTGTAGAAGACAAAATAGAACAGTGACTTGCTGTCGATCAGGGCATCAACGCACGTTTGTACGATCACCTAAGGATATGAAAATTTAGACTTAAGCTCTATGTTATGTTATTATGCTTACCCTATACACACATTGTATGTAAGGGTAGTAGAGACAAGTTACAGAAAGAACAAGTTCACCAGCAATCCAGAATATAGAGTATGAAGCCGACTTTATTGTTTTGATTAGCATGTAATATTTTGTTATGTAAAGGCTAAGCACCTATTTTAATAAGGTTGTAATCATGTATTAAACATTTTTGTAAACATGCTTAAGCCAATTTGTTTGAAAGCGTTGTGTATTATTTTTTTTGGCCAACTAAGGTTGTGTTTATAGTCGCGTCTATTCAGGCATAAAGATATATATATGTAATGCAAAGATACATTTGAAGTGTCATCAAATAAGTCAGAGAAGATGTACAACAGAGTAGTATGAAGATATAAGTATGAGATAGAGCACTTAAAGAAGTTAAGAGCATATGCACATAATTGGAACTGATCAGACATATGTGTCACATAAAATAGTTCATCTTTGGATATAGTGTATATCTATTCTCAGGAGGTTGTAGCCTTCTTTCTTTTTGAGTAGTGAGCTCTTGGACAGTGAGTCCTCACCCCTAATAGGGTTGTTTGTAAAAGACTCCTAATAGGGTCAGACCCTTAACTAGGTCATTGTACTCACATTGTAAAGACTGCTTCTAATAGGGCAAAGGAACTTTAATAGGCTCATTATACTAGTACAATATTTGTGGGTACTAATTCCCACTGAGGTTTTCCTCTAATTAAGGTTTCCCCGTAACCATATCAAGTGTTATGTGATCTTGTGTTATGCTTCATTGGATGTATATTTGATTTATGTTTAAGTTGCTGAATTTGAATAAATAGATAAACACTGATTCACCCCCCCCCCCTCTCAGTGTTTCCAACAGTAACCATATTGCATGCAACATTTGCAATTATTGCACATGTTGTCATGACAACAAAATAAAAACTTTTGGCATCTTTTAAATTATGCCTCCTCCCTACATTTTAGGACCTCTATCCTCTCTATTTCGGGGATCCAAGATCATTAAAGACCCTAAGGCATCTCTATGTCCTCATTTAAGAGATTAGGACACATTCATGACTCCAATCCATCAACTAACAACTAAGCCTAAGAATTTGAAAAATACAAACAATGGCTATTTATGTGACCTTAGTCCTAATTACTATCTCACTTAGCCTACATTGCTAAGACCTCCTAAGGTTTAAATACAACTAACCTATCTTGACTTGGCTAATGTCAAGTACAAGCCAAAATGAACAAAAATGGAGGCTAGCCTAGGTGCTCCTACACCATCCTCCCCAAAACAAAAAGATCAATCCACCCTTGGATTGATGATGCTTGGATCAATACCTAGCTTCTTGAACTCTGATTCTTTGACCCATACTAAATCTACATTTGTTTGATCATTTCTTTTGATCAAGTGCTCTTTATACTATTTTATTCTAGTCCTCTTGTAGATTCTTGTATCCAGTATGTTGTCAGCTCCTGTGACTGTACCAGATGGTAATTGTAGCTCCTCCACATCTTTGATGACTTCTTGAAGACTCTAGTACAAGTCTTTCTTTGGTCCTTTATAGTGGGCTAAGTCTGCAATGTTGAAGATAGGTGACAGTCCACTGTCTTCCAGGAGTTCTACTTTGAAAGCATTATCACCATACTTAGCCAAGATAGGACAAGGGCCTATCCTTCTCATCTGCAACTTGTGAGGGCCTCCCTTCTGAAGTCTGGAATTGTTGATATGTACCATAACCATGTCACCCACTTTAAACTCAACTGTCCTATGGGTACTCAAAAATACAACAATCATTTTTGAGTGTTTTACTAGTGCTTTACATTTTGACCCCCTATAAGTGCTTTTTGAGCCTATTTGCCTAGATGAGATTCTAAATTTTTTCATGTATGGCAGCTATTTATTACTCTTTTTTAGACATTTGAAGACATCCCAGGTCATTAATTTCAATTTTTGAGTTGTTTCGTGATGTCTTGTTTTGAGCACTTGTCCAAATATGCATTTCTGCGTAAGTGTCAATTTGCTGTAACGGGCCTAGTTTGCCTTTAAATATCTTGTGTCCTGTTAAGTTTCATGGCCCACCACTTTGGGAAATACTAATTATGTGTATCAGAGAACCTATGTTTCAAATACCAAGTTATTTCAATATGTTTTGACTAGGTTTAAAACCACTCAAAGTTGGATGTTTAATGTTGTCATGCATTGTGTAATTGATCAAAATTCTGAGTAGCCTTGTTTGACCAATTGTAACTTTTGACCTTGTAACCTAATTGAAAAAATTAATTTTTAACTCCATTATAGATGTTAAATACTTCTTGAGTCTCCGTCTTCAAGTTGCGAAAATTCTATTTGGTCAGTTTGCTAAGCCCATTCCATTTGCAGTTTCTATCAATATGCCAAAGTGTCAAATGCAGATTTCTGAATGACCTACTTTGAGGTCTTACGATTTCACACTCGGTTGAATGGAATGGACAATTGAAAGCTCCCCTATATTTTAGGAATGGAAATGTGCTACCATGAATATTTTCAGGCCATGATGAATCCTTTTGCCCAGTTTGCCAATCCGATTTCGTTTGCAATTTCTAACAATGTGATGCAAATGAGTTGCACAGTTTGGTCTGAGGCCCTATTTGTGAGGTTATATCTTGAATACCATGATTGGTCACATTAGGAAAATGGTTTCCCTAAATTATAGAACAAATATTCTCCAAGTTTGCAAGGTTTCAGTTCCTAAGGGTTTTGTTTGCACACTTTTCAAGATGTTTTTCATTTGCAGAAATCATTATTCCTCATGTTTTCTATTTTTTGCATTTCCAAGTGGCTATCTTTAAGGATCTCCCAAATGCGACTGGTTGATCATCATGAGTTTTCCTTCTAGATTCATGCTCCCCATATAGCATACTTCCAATGTCCAGAAGCTCAGATCCCCAAGAGGTCTTTTGACATGTTTTCAAAGTCAAAACCAAATGTGTTTACCGTTATTTGACAGGGTGATTTGCACAATTGTTCTGAATAGGCAACTTGGGCGATTAAAATCTTTTGACCTTGTTGGTTTTGCCAGGTGTCATTTTGTAGTGTGGAAGAATGTTGACCATGGAACATGTGTGCCCAATGCCATGGTCTGGTTACTTGATTTTGTCAATTTTTAAATCTCGATCAAGAGGCTACCTGCAATTAATGAAGCCAATTTATAGAATTATTAAAAATGGTTTTAAAGTGATTGCAAGCTTAGTGGTTTTTTCTAAGGTGCACAACTGGCCAATTTTTTTGTCAAGAGCGAAAATGGATATTAACAAAAAACAAAACCATTGCTATGGGAGAGCTGCGAAGCATTATGAATGAATGGGAAACAAAACAAAGTGATTAAAGTTCCTGTGCAGAGGACAAAGCATATGATTGTTTTAAAAGTTTAAAGCAAGGTAATGTGTGGGAAATTAGAGGGCTTTCGCAGTATGAATGCCAGTGTATTACACTCACGACCCCATGCCCGACATTGAAAGAGGATTTTTCTTAAATGAGAAATGTATTGCTCGGGATGAAAGGAATTTTAAAACATTTGTATTTACATTGCAGTTGCTAGTGCATGAGTTTGTGGAAGAAAACATTAAAAATCATTTCAGACAAGTTGCCCAAATGTTTTTCAAATAAGTGCACAACCAGTCATTTTTTTAGTCGTATCACAAATATACAAACTGGGTTAGGCTGAATGTTTAATATGTTTGAGATGACTATGCGTGCCCTCTATAGAAGAAATGTTAGAGAAACCCAGTTTGAAAATCAAAAGTTACGGTCCTCAGAATATTGGCAAAAATAAATAATCAATAGTGCTTTTAGACATTTATTCCACATGCATGGGATTTTGGGTATTTTTACTATTTATATACTAAAGCACTTACATTATAATGTGAAGAAAGAACCAAGAGGCCATTTAGTGGGCCTCTTGGCTGGATAGTTAAGTGTGTGTTGGGCCCAATTATTTTGGAGAAAAAATAAGAGATGACACATGGTGCCCAGTGGACCTACAAACCAATCAGAGGATGACAAATGGCACCTAGTGGACTTGTGAACCAATTAGAAGATGATACATGGTGCAATTCGATACAGTGTTGAGGCAGCAAATCAGAGGATGACACATGGCACCAAGTGGACCCATGGAAAAATCAGAGGGTGAGACTTGGTGCATTCTGGTGAGATGTGTAGATTTTAAATAATTTTTTTAATTTGAATTATTTTCGAAAAAGGGACTAAGAGGTGTGCAATTTCAGAAAAATCCAAGGGTTGACTTAATTGCTTAAAGGGAAGATACTCACCATCTAACCACTAAGCCATTAAGCCTGAGTGACAAGTGTCACAAGGTGGTGCATTCTAGAAAAAAAGGGATTAAAATGAAATTTTTAAATAAATTCATTTCAACAAAGGAATTAAAGAACTTGCAAGTTCAAAAACATCCGAGGGTTGACTTAATGGCTTAGAGGGAAGATGCTCACCATATAACCTTTAAGCCATTAAGCCTAGGTGACAAGTGTCACATTCTGGTGAGATGTGGGCAAAAGGGAATTTTAAAATTAAATTTATCCCATTTCAATAGTCCAACTATTGAAAAATAATTTATTTCAAATTGAGATATTTCAAACTTTTAAAAGAAATCTACACGGGAAAGCAAACTTGGACTAAAGTTTCAGAGGGCAAATTTGATCAAAATTATAGAGTATCATATATCACTGGAAAGGTCTTGAAATGGAGATGATGATTTTGTAGATTATTTGAGGAAAAATCATATCAAGTACTCTCAGTTTTAGTTGGAAGCAGTTGCTAATATTTTGAGGAGTAGACAGGTGTCGGTGAAGGAGATAGTTTTTCAATTTCTCCAATATCTGGATTTTCTTCTGATTGTAACAAGGATGTTGAAATTTATGCTACTGGGCAGTATTCAGGATTTTTTTTTCTTTTCTCTGAGTTTCTTTGTTTTGTAAATATACTGAACCAGATGAATTTTCAATAAAGAACAATGGAATCCCTGTTCAATTCTTGTTGATGTCTTCGTGTATCTAGTCTTGACTCTTGTGTGTCATTTTGTAAGGCATTTTGATACACTGGCTATAAGGTAGTTGTGATCTTGTTTTTAAGTTTCTTTCAAGGAGAGAGTCAATCTTAAATACAAGTTCTGAGAATTTAAGGTTTATACATAAATCTGATGTCCAAGAATTGGAGTTAGAAGAGTGATTTGTAAGGCACTTCACTTGGTTTCTTTGTGTTCAGAGTTAGGGTTTTCTGGAGATGCATGTTTATTTGACTATGTTTCCCAATAGATAAGGCACTGGTCTTTTGCTGGTTATGTAGTTTTTTTCATCAATCAATTATTCAAATCACTTTTAAATTTCTGTATGAGAGCTTTAATGTTTATGTTTTGCATTTTGTGAATGTAAGAGTACACGTTAGTTTCTTTAAAGAAGAAATCCATGGGTTAGCCTGTCTGAGTCTAGAACTCGAAGAGAAGAAGGATTTTATCCTTGTCACATTGGCCATTTTCCTAGTTCTTAGTAGATCATGTAGGTGGGATCCTACATAAGATTGGTTGATTTGAACTCCCATATCTTATAATTCTGAGAACTATCCACTGATTTTCATGTCTGCATAAAAGGTTTTAGTGAGAAAGTGTTTATATATGCAGATTTAGTATGTTTTCGGTGTACTCGCCTCAGGGTGTGGAACTCAAAGCAGAAGGAAGATCAAATCCTCATCAATTAGCCTTTTCTTTCCCCTCAATTTGTATGAAGAAGCAGATTCATGTGAGTTGGACTAAGCTCCCGAAGTCTAGTTTGCATATTCTCTTTTAGATCTGAAGGATACAAGAAAAAATGCTAACAAAATTGTGACTCTACAGCGGAGAAATGGATTGTTCTAAAGTCTGGAATGACTAACTATTTATCAACCATTTCTTGATCAGTTTATTAAATCTTAATCCCATACTTGTTTTTGGTGGCGACTCTGTTTCAATTTGGAGAATCCTGGTTGTTTTGTACCAGTGTAATTTGTGATCATCAGTTGTTATTTGATGTTTAAGATCAGCACGTTTAAGACATTTGTTTCCTTGCTTGGCTGAATCAATATTCTGAATCTGATTTTAAGAAGAAGAGTCAGTAAAGAAATTTGAAATTTTTTTAGATCTATGTGTAAGAAAAGCCTGGAAGTTTCCATGGCAATGAAAGTAAAGAGGATTGTGCAGCTCTGTTGGTTGGAAGCAAACCCAGAATTGAAAGACCGTTGCAAATAGCTCTTATTGTTTGACAAATTTCCTTTGTAAGGAGGTGGTGACGCTGTGAGAAAATAATTCGATGGAGCTACAAAAATAGCTCTAGATGTGCGTTATTCCCAGTCAAGATGAAAAGAAACAACTACTGCAAATTTCGTCTAGGTAATCCTCTATTTTATGAGAAAGAAGAGTCCCTTACAAGGTGAATAAGTCACTAGAAAGAAGGGAAAATAGATTGGGCCCCGTTTGTTTCTAGGTATTGACTAGGAATTGGCATACCCGCATGCTGGTATTGTCGAATTTAGTGTTTGGTTCCAAAATGAAAAATAGGAATAGGGTTATGCGAATTCTAATTTTGGGCCTTTTTGAGCATTCCACAATTCCCCCTAAGGACTTGGAATTGAACTGAAAATTAGAATTGGAATTGAGAGTATTATTTTGGGAAAGAAAATTCATTCCCATTTTTGTGTTAATTTTATATTTTTATGAGGATATATATATATATATATATATCTCTGTGTGTGTGTGTGTGAATATATACACATGTGTATATATACATGTATGTATATATACACACATGTGTATTTACATTTTCATATGTATATACACATATGTGTATATGTGTATATGTATATGTATATATATACATATATATATATATGTATATATATATATGTGTGTGTGTGTATATATATATATATATATATGTGTATATATACATATATGTATATGTATATATATGTATATATATACATATATACATACATATATATACATATATATACATATACAATACATATATATATATACATACATACATATATATATATATATATGTATGTACATGTATATATATATATATATATGTACATGTATATATATGTATATGTATATATATGTGTGTGTGTGTGTGTGTGTGTGTAAATGTGTATGTGTACAAAACCAAAATTCCAATTCCAATTCTAGTTGTGTGGAACCAAGCATAGAATTTGCATCTTCTCAGTCATCTTCCAGGTGAACCAAACAGGACAAACCCATATTCTAGAATTTGTTTTGAGACTAGCATAATTCTAGAATTGGCAATTCCAGCATGCACAAATTCTACGAAACAAACGGGCCCTTAAAGTCTTGCCATACTTCCGGATTGAAAGTTCAGATTTAGAAATCAGAAGTATGCTATGTTTTTTTCAAATAAGTGATTGCATGAAATCAGATAGAAATCTTTGTCACAAGAATAGAATGTATTATTGAGTGAATGGTTAAAAAGGAAGTTCTAGCATTCAGGGAGCAAGATATGTTTTCTAGGTCTGACATTTGTGAGCAAGATTTTGAAATTGCTAGTAGAAAAAAGGATATTGCATTGACAGATCAAAAAATCCAAGAGAAAGCTCTACTAATTTTAAAATAAAGGGTAAGAGAAAGGAAAAAAGAGTCAACATATTCATTTTATCAAAGGTTTGCTAGTGCATTTGATAAGCTTATAGTGGATATTGACTATCCAGAATTAGAGTGGGTACAATTATTTTTAGAACTTTGTGTGCCTGAATCAGTCGGTTTGTCAACATCTCTTAAAGAAGTATCTGAATGTGTTAGAAGATGGATAGATGAAATTGAAAATGCTGAATCTAAATTTAGTTGTGTTGATTCTAAGTCTACTTATGTTGAAAGTGTTGATAACAATGCAGACAGTGAAGCCTATGAACAACAAGACAATGAGGAAGAATTCGTAACTAGAAGTGACTCCATTGAGTGTGTAGAGTTTCCTTATTTTCAGTATGTAAATGATGATTTCTTATTTTAGCCTGAAATGATTCATGTGAACAGCAAGAGCTTGAGTATGATGCGGATGAAAGTGATAGTGACTCTTTTGCACAAAGTGATATAAACCAAGAAATCTTTTCTTTTGTTTCCAGCAAGGAAGATGTATTCAGCATTGAGCAAGAGACCAAAGAAAATGGACAAGAAGTTCAATGCCCACTAAGTAGTGAGCAAATTTCAGAACTTCTAGAAGCCGATTATCAGAGGTATGCACCTACAAATGACTTTAAAGTTCCATTTCCAATGAAGATATGTTTTAATAGTGATGATGCTGACAAGGCTGTGAAATATGATACATATATTATGGACCCTTTTCCTATACTTGGGTTGGACACTTTGCAAATTGAAAGCACATATCACTGTGATAAGTTTAATAGTGTTGTTTATGATAAATACGATGATGAATGTTTTGGTGTGGATTTGGTTTTTCATAAACATAGTGTCAAGATTTCTTTCTCACATCTTGATTTTGAAGATAGTAATAAGTCTAAAAGTGTTTTCTCAGATTTTTAAATGATAGTTGCGGCATTGATTGATGATACTTATTCACAAAATGTTGATAGGAGTTTGGATCAACAAGTTGTCTCTGATTTTTTTCAATCATATTTTAGTTTTGAGATATTCTATTTTAGTTTCCAAGGTGTTGATGTAAAAGAAGTGTATTCTTTGGCGCAAACTAATGTTCAGAATGTGGATGTTTCTTCTTTCAGCAAGTCAGCAATAGGGAAGGGTGCGATGTTTTGAGGTCACACTATGATCAGCATGCACAACAGTTTAATGACTTTATTTTTCCAAGTAATGATAAGTTTGTTGATTACCTTTTGTCTGATGTGTTGAAGATTTAGGGCAGCATTCTTGATCAAGTGAATGGATATAATAGCCTCAATTTATGATGGATTTTTGGAGATGAAAATCATATGTTTGATAGAGGTAAGAGATGAACCCTATTTTGTGGCTTTGGTCCTTTGTAAATAAGCTTCTTGTTTGTATAGTTGCTTTCTTTCCCTTTTAGTCGTGTGGTGTGTTTCCTTTCAATAAAGAGGTTCCTAGTTTTTGAGTTCGGAAGGAGAAGAGATTCAAAAGGGAAGAGAGAGAAAGTGAAGAGAAAGTCTAATTTTTTTTGGGGTGGTCTACTGTACCAAGAGATTCTGAAGTTAGAGCCACTGTTGGTACTCAAAAATACAACAGTCATTTTTGAGTGTTTTACTAGTGCTTTACATTTTGACCCCCTATAAGTGCTTTTTGAGCCTATTTGTCTAGATGAGATTCTGAATTTTTCATGCATGACAGGTTTTTACTGCTCTTGTTTATACATTTGAAGACATCCCAGGTCATTAATTTCAAGTTTTGAGTTGTTTCGTGATGTCTTGTTTTGAGCACTTGTCCAAATATGCATTTATGCCTAATTGTCAATTTGTTGTAACGGGCCTAGTTTGCCTTTGAATATCTTGTGTCCTGTTAAGTTTCACGGCCCACCACTTTGTGAAATATTGATTATGTGTATCAAAGAACCTATGTTTCAAATTCCAAGTCATTTCGATATGTTTTGACTAGGTTTCAAACCCCTCAAAGTTGGTAGTTTACTGTTGTCATGCATTGTGTAATTGATTAGAATTCTAAGTAGCCTTGTTTGACCAATTTTAAATTTTGACCTTGTGACAAAATTGAAAAAATTTATCTTTTACTCCATTACAGAGGTCAAATACTTCTTGATTCTCTGTCTTCAAGTTGCAAAAATTCTATCTGGTTAGTTTGCTAAGCCCATTCCATTTCCAGTTTCTATCAGTATGTCGAACTATCAAATGTAGATTTCTGAATGACCTACTTTGAGGTCTTACAATTTCATAGCCATTTGAATGGAATGGAAAATTGAAAGCTCCCTTGTATTTTAGGCATGGAAATGTGCTACCATAAATGTTTTCAATTGATGATGTACCCGTTTGCCCAGTTTGCCAATTCGATTTCATTTGTAGTTTCTAACAATTTGATGCAGATCAGTTGCACAGTTTGGTCTGAGGCCCTTTTTGTGAGGTTATATCTTGAATACCATGATTGGTCACATTAAGAAAATGGTTTCCTTCAATTATAGACCAAATTTTCTCCAATTTTTCAAGGTTTGAGTTCCTGGGGGTTTTGTTTGCACACTTTTCAAGATGCTTTTCATTTGCAAAAATCATTATTCCTCATGTTTTCTATTTTCTGCATTTCCAAGTGGCTATCTTTAAGGATCTCCCAAATGCGACTAGTTGATTGTCATGATTTTTCCTTCTAGATTCATGCTCCCCATATAACATAATTCCAATGTCCAGAAGCTCAGATCCCCAGGAGGTCTTTTCACATGTTTTCAAAGTCAAAACCAAATGTGTTTACCATTATTTGACAGGGTGATTTGCAGAGTTGTTCTGAATAGGCAACTTGGGCGATTAAAATCTTTTGACCTTTTTGATTTCGCCAGGCATCATTTTGCAGTATGGAAGAATGTTGACCATGGAACACATGTGCACAATGTCATGGTCTGGTTACTTGATTTTGTCAGTTTTTAAAGCTCGATCCAGAGGATACTTGCAATTAATGAAGCCAGTTTACAGAATTATTCAAAATGGCTTTGAAGTGATTGCAAGCTCAGTGGTTTTATTTTCTAAGTTGCACAGCTGGCCAGATTTGTTTTGTCAAGAGGGAAAATGGAAATTAATAAAAAACAAAACCATTGCTATGGGAGTGCTGCAAAGCATTATGAATGAATGAGAAACCAAGCAAAGTGATTAAAGTGCATGTGTAGAGGACAAAGCATATGATTGTTTTAAAAGTTTAAAGCAAGGTAATGTGTGGGAAATTAGAGGGCTTTCGTAGCAAGAAGGCTAGTGTATTACACTCAAGACCCCACGCCCGACATTAAAAGAGGATTTTGTTTAAATGAGAAATGTATTGCTTAGGATGAAAGGAATTTTAAAACATTTATATTTACATTGCAGTTGCTAGTGCATGATTTTGTGGAAGAAAACATTAAAAAACATTTCAGACAAGTTGCCCAAATGTTTTTCAAATAAGTGCACAGCCAGTCATTGTTTTAGTCGTATCTCAAAAAATACAAACTGTGTCTAGTTGAATTTTTAATATGTTTGAGATGACTATGCATGCACTCTACAAAAAAAAATTCCCAGAAACTCGGTTTGTATATCAAAAGTTACGGTCATGTGAATATTGGAAAAAATAAACAATCAATAGTGATTTTAGACATTTATCCCACATGCATGGGATTTTGGGTATTTTTAGTATTTATATACTAAAGCACTTACATTATAATGTGAAGAAAGAACCAAGATGCCATTTAGTTGGCCTCTTGGCTAGATAGTTAAGTGTGTGGTGGGTCCCATTATTTTGGAGAAAAAATAAGAGATGACACATGGCGCCCAGTGGACCTACGGTCCAATCAGAGGATGACACATGATGCCTAGTGGACCTGCGAACCAATTAGAAGATGACACATGGTGCAATTCGGTATAGTTTTGAGGAAGTGAATCAGAAGATGACACATGGCACCAAGTGGACCCATGGACCAATCAGAGGATGACACTTGGTGCATTCTGGTGAGATGTGTAGATTTTAAATAATTTTTTAATTTGAATTATTTTCAACAAAGGGACTAAAACGTGTGCAAGTTTAGAAAAATCCAAGGGTTGACTTAATGGCTTAAAGGCAAGATGCTCACCATCTAACCACTAAGCCATTAAGCCTGAGTGACAAGTGTCACAAGGTGGTGCATTCTAGAAAAAAAGGATTAAAATGAAAATTTTAAATAAATTCATTTCAACAAAGGAATTAAAGAACTTGCAAGTTCAAAAATATCCTAGGGTTGACTTAATGGCTTAGAGGGAAGATGCTCACCATCTAACCTTTAAGCCATTAAGCCTAGGTGACAAGTGTCACATTTTGGTGAGATGTGGGAAAAAGGGAATTTTAAAATTAAATTTACCCCATTTCAATAGTCCAACTATTGAAAAATAATTTATTTCAAATTGAAATATTTCAAACTTTTAAAAGAAATTTGCACGGGAAGGCAAACTTGGACTAAAGTTTCAGAGGGTAAATTTGATCAAAATTATAGAGTATGATATATCATCGGAAAGGTCTCAGAATAGTGATTATGATTTTGCAGATTATTTGAGGGAAAATCATATCAGATTCTCTCAGTTTTAGTTGGAATCAGTTGCATATATTTTGAGCAGACAGGTGTTGGTGATGGAGATGATTTTTCAATTTCTCCTATATCTAGATTTTCTTCTGATTCTAACAAGGATGTTGAAACTTATGTTGCTGGGTAGTATTCAGGCCTTTTTCTTATTTTCTCTGAGTTTATTTGTTTTGTAAATATGCTAAACCAGATAAATTTTCAATAAAGAACAATGGAATCCCTATTCAATTCTTGTTGATGTCTTTGTGTATCTGGTCTTGACTCGTGTGTATCAGTTTGTAAGGCATTTTGATACACTGGCTATAAGGTAGTTGTGATCTTGTTTTTAAGTTTCTTTCAAGGAGAGAGTCAAACTTAAATACAAGATTTGAGAATTTAAGGTTTATACATGAATATGATGTCTAGGAATTGGAGTGAGAAGAGTGATTTGTAAGGCATTTCACTTGGTTTCTTTGTGTTCAGAGTTAGGGTTTTCTGGAGATGCATGTTTATTTGATTCTGTTGCCCAATAGATAAGGCACTGGTCTTTTGTTGGTTATGCAGTTTTCTTCATCAATCAATTATTCAAATCACTTTTAAATTTTTGTTTGAGAGCTTGAATGTTTATGTTTTGCATTCCATGAATGTAAGAGTACATGTTAGTTTCTTTAAATCAGAAATCTATGGGTTAGCCGGCCTGAGTCTAGAAAGTGTTTATGTACACATATTTATTATGTTTTAGGTGCACCCGCCTAAGTGTGTGGAACTCAAAGCAGAAGGAGGATCAAATCCTCATCAATTAGCCTTTTCTTGCCCCTCAATTTGTATGAAGAAGCAAATTCATGTGAGTTGGACTATGACCCCAAGTCTAGTTTGCATATTCTCTTTTAGAAGTGAAGGATACAAGAAAAAATGCTAACAAAATGGTGACTCTACTAGGGAGAAATTTATTTTTGTAAATTCTAGAATGACTAACTGTTTATCATCCATTTCTTGATTAGTTTATTAAATCTCAATCCCATACTTGTTTTGGGTGGCAACTCTGTTTGAATTTGGAGAATCTTGGTTGTTTTGTAGCAGTGCAATTTGTGATTATCAGTTGTTATTTGATGTTTAAGATCAGCAATTTTAAGATGTTTGTTTCTTTGCTTGGCTTAATCAATATTTTGAATCTGATTTTAAGAAAAGAGTCAGTAAATAAATCTGAAAGTTTTTTAGATCTATGTGTAAGAAAAGCCTAGAAGTTTCCATGGCAATCAAAGTAAAGAGGATTGTGCAGCTCTGCTGGTTGGAAGCAAACCCAGAACTGAAAGACCCTTGCAAATAGCTCTTGCTGTTTGAGAAATTTCCTCTGCAAGGAGGTGGCGGCTCTGTGAGAAAAGAATCTAATGGAGCTACAAAAATAGCTCTAGATGTGCCTTGTTCCTAGTCAAGAACAAAAGAAATAGCTACTACAAATTTCATCCAGGTAATCCTCTATTTTATGAGAAAGAAGAGTCCCTTACAAAGTGAACAAGTCACTAGAAAGAAGGGAAAATAGATTGAAGTCTTGCCATGCTTCCAGATTGAAAGTTCAGATTTAGAAATCAGAAGTATGCTATGTTTTTTTCAAATAAGTGATTACATGAAATCAGATAGAAATCTTTGTCACAAGAATAGAATGTATTATTGAGTGAATGGTTAAAGTGGAAGTTCTAGCATTCAGGGAGCAAGATATGTTTGCTAGGTCTAAAATTTGTGAGCAAGATTTTGAAATTGCTAGTAGAAAAAAGGATATTGCATTGATAGGTCAAAAAATCCAAGAGAAGACCCTACTAATTTTAAAAGAAAGGGTACGAGAATGGAAAAAAGAGTCAGCATATTTTTTTTATCAAAGGTTTTCTAGTGCAGTTGATAAGCTTATAGAGGATATTGACTTTCCAGAATTAGAGTGGGTGCAATTATTTTTAGAACTTTGTGTGCCTGAATCAATCGGTTGGTCAGCATCTCTTAAAGAAGTATCTAAATGTGTTAGAAGATGGATAGATGAAATTGAAAATGCTGAATCTCAATTTAGTTGTGTTGATTCTGAGTCTACTTATGTTGAAAGTGTTGATTACAATGCAGACAGTGAAGCCTATGAACAACAAGACAATAAGGAAGAATCTGTAACTCGAAGTGACTCCATTGAGTGTGTAGGGTTTCCTTATTTTCAGCATGTAAATGATGATTTCTTATTTCAACCTGAAAATGATTCATGTGAATAGCAAGAGCTTGAGTATGATGTGGATGAAAGTGATAGTGAGTCTTTTGCACAAAGTGATATAAACCAAGAAATCTTGTCTTTTGTTTCCAGTAAGGAAGATGTATTCAGCATTGAGCAAGAGATCAAAGAAAATGGACAAGAAGTTCAATGCCCGATAAGTAGTGATAAAATTTTAGAACTTCTAGAAGTTGATTATCAGAGGTATGCACCTACAAATATGTTTTAATAGTGATGATACTGATAAGGCCATGAAATATGATAAAATTTCAGAACTTCTAGAAGTTGATTATCAGAGGTATGCACCTACAAATATGTTTTAATAGTGATGATACTGACAAGGCCATGAAATATGAGAAAATTTCAGAACTTCTAGAAGTTGATTATCAGAGGTATGCACCTACAAATATGTTTTAATAGTGATGATACTGACAAGGCCATGAAATATGATACATATATTATGGACCCTTTTCCTATACTTGGGTTGGATACTTTGCAAATTGAAAGCACATATCACTGTGATAAGTTTAATATTGTTGTTTATGATGAATATGATGATGAATGTTTTGGTGTGCATTTGGTTTTTCATAAACATAGTGTCAGGATTTCTTGCTCACATCATGATTTTGAAGATAGTAATAAGTCTAAAAGTATTTTCTCATATTTGCAAATGATAGTGGCACCATTGATTGATGATACTTGTTCACAAGATGCTGATAGGAGTTTGGATCAGCTAGTTATCTCTGATTTTGTGCAATCATATTTTTGTTTTGAGATATTCTTTTTTAGTTTGCAAGGTGCTGATGTAAAAGAAGTGTATTCTTTGACGCAAACTAATGTTCAGAATGTGGATGTTTTCTTCCATGAGAGTGAGCTGGAATGTTTCTTCTTCCAGCAAGTCAGCAATAGGGAAGGGTGTGATGTTTTCATTTCACACTATGATCAGGATGCACAATAGTTTAATGACTTTGTTTTTCCAAGTAATGATAATTTTTTTGATTACGTTGTGTTTCATATGTAGAAGATTCAGGGCAGCATTCTTGATCATGTGAATGGATATAATAGCCTCAATTTACGTTGGATTTTTGGAGATGAAAATCATATGTTTGATAGAGGTAAGAGATGGACCCTATTTTGGGGCTTTGGGCCTTTGTAAATAATCTTCTTGTTTGTATACTTGCTTTCTTTCCCTCTTATTCATGTGGTGTGTTTCCTTTCAATAAAGAGGTTCCTATTTTTTGAGTTTGAAAGGAAAAGAGATTCAAAAGAGAAGAGAGAGAAAGTGAAGTGAAAGACTGATTTTATTTGGGGTGGTCGGCTTAACCAAGATTTTTTGAAGTCCTCTAAATGCCTGCATGGGGCATGCATCCTCAATCAGAGCCACTGTTGGTACTCAAAAATACAACAGTCATTTTTGAGTGTTTTACTAGTGCTTTACATTTTGACCCCCTATAAGTGCTTTTTGAGCCTATTTGCCTAGATGAGATTCTAAAGTTTTTCATGCATGAAAGCTTTTTATTGCTCTTTTTTAGACATTTCAAGACATCCTAGGTCATTAATTTAAAGTTGTGAGTTGTTTCGTGATGTCTTGTTTTGAGAACTTGTCCAAATATGCATTTCTGCCTAAGTGTCAATTTGTTGTAACGGGCCTAGTTTTCTTTTGAATATCTTGTGTCCTGTTAAGTTTCACGGCCCATGAATTTGGGGAATATTGAGTATGTGTATCAGAGAACATATCTTTCAAATCCCAAGTCATTTTGATATGTTTTGACTAGGTTTCAAACCCCTCAAAGTTGGTAGTTTACTGTTGTCATGCATTGTGTAATTGATCAGAATTCTGAGTAGCCCTGTTTGACCAATTGTGACCTAATTGATAAAATTCCATTTTTACTCCATTACACAGGTTAAATACTTCTTGATTCTCCATCTTCAAGTTGCGAAAATTCTATTTGGTGAGTTTACTAAGCCCATTCCATTTGCAGTTTCTATCAGTATGCCAAACTGTCAAATGTAGATTTTTGAATGACCTACTTTGAGGTCATACAATTTCACACCCGATTGAATGGAATGGAAAATTGAAAGCTCACCTGTATTGTAAGCATGGAAATGTGCTACCATGAAGATTTTTAGGCCATGATGAATCTGTTTGCCCAGTTTGCCAATCTGATTTCGTTTGCTATTTCAAATAATTTGATGCAGATCAATTGCACAGTTTGGTCTGAGGCCCTGTTTGTAAGGTTATATCTTGAATACCGTGATTGGTCACATTAGGAAAATGGTTTCCCTGAATGATAGACCAAATTTTCTTGAAGTTTGCAAGGTTTTAGTTCCTGGGGGTTTTGTTTGCACACTTTTCAAGATGCTTTTCATTTGCAGAAATCATTATTCCTCATGTTTTCTGTTTTCTACATTTCCAAGTGGCTATCTTTAAGGATCTCCCAAATGTGACTGGTTGATCATCTTGAGTTTTCCTTCTGGATTCATGCTCCCCATATAGCATACTTCTAATGTCCAGAATCTTAGATCCCCAGGAGGTCTTTTGACATGTTTTCAAAGTCAAAACCAAATGTGTTTACCGTTATTTGACGGGGTGATTTGCAGAATTGTTCTGAATAGGAAACTTGGGTGATTAAAATCTTTTGACCTTTTTGGTTTTTCCATGCTTCATTTTGCAGTGTGGAAGAATGTTGACCATGGAACACGTGTGCCCAATGTGACAGTCTGGTTACTTGATTTTGTCAGTTTTTAAAGCTCGATCCAGAGGCTACTTGCAATTAATGAAGCCATTTTATAGAATTATTAAAAATAGTTTTAAAGTGATTGCAAGCTCAGTGGTTTTATTTTCTAAGTTGCACAGTTGGCCAGATTTGTTTTGTCAAGAGGGAAAATGGAAATTAATAAAAAAAAAAAACCATTGCTATAGGAGTGCTGCGAAGCACTATGAATGAATGAGAAACCAAACAAAGTGATTAAAGTGCCTGTGCGGAGGACAAAGCATATGATTGTTTTAAAATTTTAAAGCAAGGTAATGTGTGGGAAATTAGAGGGGTTTCATAGTATGAAGGCCAGTGTATTACACTCAAGACCCCAAGCCCGACATTGAAAGAGGATTTTGTTTAAATGAGAAATGTATTGCTCAGGATGAAAGGAATTTTAAAACATTTGTTTTTACATTGCAGTTGCTAGTGCATGAGTTTGTGGAAGAAAACATTAAAAAATATTTCAGACAAGTTGCCCAAATGTTTTTCAAATAAGTGCACAGCCAGTCACGTTTTTAGTCATTTCTCAAAAATACAAACTGGGTTGGGCTAAATTTTTTATATGTTTGAGATGACTATGTATGCACTCTAGAGAAAAAAATTCAGAGAACCCTAGTTTGAAAATCAAAAGTTATGGTCCTCTGAATATTGGAAAAAATAAACAATCAATAGTGCTTTTAGACATTGATCCCACATGCATGGGATTTTGGGTATTTTTAGTATTTATATACTAAAACACTTACATTATAATGTGAAGAAAGAACCAAAAGGGCCATTTAGTGGGCCTCTCGGTTGGATAGTTAAGTGTGTGGTCATCCCCATTATTTTGGAGAAAAAATAAGAGATGACACATGGCACCCAGTGGACCTACGGACCAATCAGACGATGACACATGGCACCCAGAGGACCTGCAAACTAATCAGAAGATGACACATGGCGCAATTTGGTACAGTGTTGAGGCAACGAATCAGAGGATGAAACATGGCGCCAAGTGGACCCATGGACCAATCAGAGGGTGACACTTGGTGCATTCTGGTGAGATGTGTAGATTTTAAATAATTTTTTAATTTGAATTATTTTCATCAAAGGGACTAAAAGCTGTGCAAGTTCCGAAAAATCTAAGGGTTGACTGAATGGCTTAAAGGGAAGATGCTCACCATCTAACCACTAAGCCATTAAGCCTGAGTGACAAGTGTCACAAGGTGGTGCATTCTGGAAAAAAAGGATTAAAACAAGATTTTTAAATAAATTCATTTCAACGAAGGAATTAAAGAACTTGCAAGTTCAAAAATATCCTAGGGTTGACTTAATGGCTTAGAGGGAAGATGCTCACCATCTAACCTTTAAGCCATTAAGCCTAGGTTACAAGTGTCACATTCTTTTGAGATGTGGGAAAAAGGGAATTTTAAAATTAAATCTATCCCATTTCAATAGTCCAACTATTGAAAAATAATTTATTTCAAATTGAAATATTTCAAACTTTTAAAAGAAATCTGCACGGGAAGGCAAACTTGGACTAAAGTTTCAGATGACAAATTTGATCCAAAATATAGAGTATCATATATCACCAAAAAGGTCTCGAAATGGAGATTATGATTTTGTAGATTAATTGAGGGCAAATCATATTAGATTCTCTCAGTTTTAGTTGGAAAAAGTTGCAGATATTTTGAGGAGCAGACAGGTGTCGGTGAAGGAGATGGTTTTTCAATTTCTCCTATATATGGATTTTCTTCTGATTGTAACAAGGATGTTGAAATTTATGCTGTTGGATAGTATTCAGGCCTTTTTTTTCTATTGTTTTCTCTGAGTTTCTTTATTTTGTAAATATGGTGAGCCAAATGAATTTTCAATAAAGAACAATGGAATCCCTGTTCAATTCTTGTTGATGTCTTCGTGTATCTAGTCTTGACTCTTGTGTGTCAGTTTGTAAGGCATTTTGATACACTGGCTATAAGGTAGTTGTGATCTTGTTTTTAAGTTTCTTTCAAGGAGAGAGTCAATCTTAAATACAAGTTCTGAGAATTTAAGGTTTATACATGAATCT
>MU226755.1:1555006-1585576 GCA_018584345.1 Thuja plicata
AACAAGGTATATATATTATTTGATATCCTTCAATAAAATGTTGAAATTATGGTGAATCATGGATTTTATGACCTGGAAGTAAGTGGAAGTGCTAGATTGGTGATACCCTAGGGTGTAGAGGGTTTGAAGGGTGAATTTGGGGTTTTTATAGCAATTGAAATCATGAAGTGAAATTGGTTGTTGAATCATCTAATTAGACATAAAATATGAATGTCCTATGAATTTGGTGAAGTTTGGGGGTGTTTTGTGTGTGGTTGCTTTGTAAAGTCATCAAACTAGGCCTAATTGGCAGTTTTCATGAGTTTGACTGATTAGAGTTGTATAAAAGGTTGAAATTGATTGAAAATTGTTTAAAAACCCTTGGTCTACACCGTTGACAACCTTCTTGTAAGTCTAGAAGCAGTGTTAAGATTTTTGAGTGTGTTTGGACTTTGGAGTGCCTTAGAGACTAGTGGGAAATCTTGTAAAATCAAACAAACTTTTGTGTGAAACCACCACCATCTGTTTGCCACTCTGCATCATGCATGTTTATTTGACTCTGTTGCCCAATATATAAGGCACTGGTCTTTTAATGGTTATGTAGTTTTCTTTATCAATCAATTATTCTAATCACTTTTAAATTTATGTATGAGAGCTTGAATGTTTATGTTTTGCATTCTATGAATGTAAGAGTAAATGTTAGTTTCTTTAAAGAAGAAACCCATGGGTTACCCTGCCTGAGTCTAGAACTCGAAGAGAAGAAGGATTTTATCCTTGTCACATTGGCCATTTTCCTAGTTCTTAGCAGATCATGTAGGTGGGATCTTGCATAAGATTAGTTGAGTTAAACTCCCATATCTTATAAGTCTGAGAACTATCCACTAATTTTCATGGCTGCATAAAAGGTTTTAGTGAGAAAGTGTTTATGTATGCAGATTTAGTATGTTTTAGGTGCACCCGCCTGAGTGTGGAACTCAAAGCAGAAGGAAGATCAAATCCTCATCAATTAGCCTTTTCTTGCCCCTCAATTTGTATGAAGAAGCAGATTCATGTGAGTTGGAATAAGATCCTTAAGTCTAGTTTGCATATTCTCTTTTTGAACTGAAGGATACAAGAAAAAATGATAAAAAAATGGTGACTCTAGTGGGGAGAAATGGATTGTTGTAAAGTCTGTAATGACTAACTTTTTATCATCCATTTCTTGATCAGTTTATTAATTCTTAATCCCATACTTGTTTTGGGTAGTGACTCTGTTTGAATTTGGAGAATCCTGGTTGTTTTTTGCCAGTGTAATTTGTGATTATCAGTTGTTATTTGATGTTTAAGATTAGCAAGTTTAAGACGTTTGTTTCCTTGCTTGGCTGAATCAATATTCTGAATCTGATTTTAAGAAAAAGAGTGAGTAAAGAAATCTGAAAGTTTTTTAGATCTATGTGTAAGAAAAGCCTGGAAGTTTCCATGGCAATGAAAGTAAAGAGGATTATACAGCTCTTGTGGTTGGAAGAAAATCCAGAATTGAAAGACCCATGCAAATAGCTCTTGTTGTTTGAGAAATTTCCTCTAGAAGGAGGTGGCGACCTTGTGAGAAAAGAATCTGATGGAGCTACAGAAATAGATCTAGATGTGCCTTGTTCCTAGTCAAGAAGAAACGAAAAAGCTGCCGCAAATTTCATCTAGGTAATCCTCTATTTTATGAGAAAGAAGAGTCCCTTACAAGGTGAATAAGTCACTAGAAAGAAGGGAAAATAGATTAAATTCTTGCCATACTTCCGAATTGAAAGTTCAGATTTAGAAATTAGAAGTATGCTATGTTTTTTTCAAATAAGTGATTGCATGAAATCAGATAGAAATCTTTGTCACAAGAATAGAATGTATTATTGAGTGAATGGTTAAAATGGAAGTTCTAGCATTCAGTGAGAAAGATATGTTTGCTAGGTTTGAAATTTGTGAGCAAGATTTTGAAATTTCTAGTAGAAAAAAGGATATTGCATTGATAGATCAAAAAATCCAAGAGAAAGCCCTACTAGTTTTAAAAGAAAGGTTAGGAGAAAGGAAAAAAGATTCAGCATATTCATTTTATCAAAGGTTATCTAGTGTAGTTGATAAGCTTATAGTAGATATTGACTTTCTAGAATTAGAGTGGGTGCAATTATTTTTAGAACTTTGTGTGCCTGAATCAGTCGGTTGGTCAGCATCTCTTAAAGAAGTATCTAAATGTGTTAGAAGATGGTTAGATGAAATTGAAAATGTTGTATCTAAATTTAGTTCTGTTGATTCTGAGTCTACTTGTGTTGAAAGTGTTGATTACAATGGAGACAGTGAAGCCTATGAACAAAAAGACAATGAGGAAGAATCCGTAACTGAAAGTGACTCCGTTGAGTGTGTAGGGTTTCCTTATTTTCAGCATGTAAATGATGATTTCTTATTTCGACCTGAAAATGATTCATGTGAATAGCAAGAGCTTGAGTATGATGCAGATGAAAGTGATAGTGAGTCTTTTGCACAAAGTGATATAAACCAAGAAATCTTGTCTTTTGTTTCCAGCAAGGAAGATGTACTTAACATTGAGCAAGAGACCAAAGAAAATGGACAAGAAGTTCAATGCCCGCTAAGTAGTGAGCAAATTTCAGAACTTCTTGAAGCTGATTATCAGAGGTATCACCTACAAATGACTTTAAAGTTCCATGTCCAATGAAGATATGTTTTAATAGTGATGATGCTGACAAGGCCGTGAAATATGATACATATATTATGGACCCTTTTCCTATACTTGGGTTGGATACTTTGCAAACTGAAAGCACATATCACTGTGATAAGTTTAATATTGTTGTTTATGATGAATACGATGATGAATGTTTTGGTGTGGATTCAGTTTTTCATACACATAGTGTCAGGATTTCTTGCTCACATCATGATTTTGAAGATAGTAATAAGTCTAAAAGTGTTTTCTCAGATTTGCAAATGATAGTTGCGCCATTGATTGATGATACTTGTTAACAAGATGCTGATAGGAGTTTGGATCAGCAAGTTGTCTCTGATTTTGTGCAATTAGTTTTTTGTTTTGAGATATCCTTTTTTAGTTTGCAAGGTGCTGATGTAAAATAAGTGTATTCTTTGGCGCAAACTAATGTTCAGAATGTGGATGTTTTCTACCATGAGAGTGAGCTAGAATGTTTCTTCTTCCAGCAAGTCAGCAATAGGGAAGGGAGTGATGTTTTTATGTCACACTATGATCAACATGCACAACATTTTAATGACTTTGTTTTTCCAAGTAATGATAAGTTTTATGATTACCTTTTGTTTTTATGTTGAAGATTCAGGGCAGCATTCTTGATCATGTGAATGGATATAATAGCCTCAATTTACCTTGGATTTTTGGAGATGAAAATCATATGTTTGATAGAGGTAAGAGATGAACCCTATTTTGGGGCTTGGGGCCTTTGTAAATAAGCTTCTTGTTTGTATATTTTCTTTCTTTCCCTTTCTATTGTGTGGTGTGTTTCCTTTCAATAAAGAGGTTCCTAGTTTTTGAGTTCGAAAGGAGAAGAGATTCAAAAGAGAAGAGAAAGTCTGATTTGTTGTGGGGTGGTCTGTTGTACCAAGAGATTCTAAAGTCCTCTACATGCCCACATGGGGCACATTTCCTCAGTCAGAGCCACTGTTGGTACTCAAAAATACAAGAGTCATTTTTTAGTGTTTTACTAGTGCTTTACATTTTGACCACCCATAAGTGTTTTTTGAGCCTATTTGCCTAGATGAGATTCTGAAGTTTTTCGTGCATGAAAGCTATTTATTTCTCTTTTTTAGACATTTGAAGACATCCCAGGTCATTAATTTCAAGTTTTGAGTTGTTTCGTGATGTCTTGTTTTCAGCACTTGTCCAAATATGCATTTCTGTCCAAGTGTCAATTTGTTGTAATAGGCCTAGTTTGGCTTTGAATATCTTGTGTCCTGTTAAGTTTCATAGCCCAACACTTCGGGGAATATTGAGTATGTGTATCAGAGAACCTATTTTTTCAAATCCCAAGTCATTTCAATATGTTTTGACTAGGTTTCAAACCCCTAAAAGTTGGTAGTTTACCGTTGTCATGTATTGTGTAATTGATCAGAATTCTGAGTAGCCCTGTTTGACCAATTGTAACTTTTGACCTTGTGACCTAATTGAAAAAATCCATTTTTAACTCTATTACAGAGGTCAAATACTTCTTGAGTCTCTGTCTTCAAGTTTCAAAAATTCTATTTGGTCAGTTTGCTAAGCCCATTCTATTTGTAGTTTCTATCAGTATGCCAAACTGTCAAATGCAGATTTCTGAATGACCTACTTTGAGGTCTTACAATTTCAAACCCAATTGAATGGAATGGAAAATTGAAAGCTCCCCTATATTGTAGGCATAGAAATGTGCTACCATGAAGATTTTTAGGCCATGATGAAGCCGTTTACCTAGTTTGCCAATCCGATTTCATTTGTAGTTTCTAACAATTTGATGCAGATCAGTTGCACAGTTTGGTGTGAGGCCCTATTTGTGAGGTTATATCTTGAATACCATGACTGGTCACATTAGGAAAATGGTTTCCCTGAATTATAGACCAAATTTTATCCAAGTTTGCAAGGTTTCAGTTACTAATGGTTTTGTTTGCACACTTTTCAAGGTGCTTTTCATTTGCAGAAATCATTATTCCTCATGTTTTCTATTTTTTGCATTTCCACGTGGCTATCTTTAAGGATTTTCCAAATGTGACTGGTTGATCATCATGAGTTTTCCTTTTAGATTTATGCTCCTCATATAGCATACTTCCAATTTCCAGAAGCTGAGATCCCAAGGAGGTCTTTTGACATGTTTTCAAAGTCAAAACCAAATGTGTTTACCATTATTTGACAGGGTGATTTGTAGAATTGTTCTGAATAGGCAACTTGGGCAATTAAAACCTTTTGACCTTTTTGGTTTCGACAGGCATCATTTTGCAGTGTGGAAGAATGTTGACCATGGAACAAGTGTGCCCAATGCCACGGTCTGGTTACTTGATTTTGTCAGTTTTTAAACCTCGATCTAGAGGCTACTTGCAATTAATGAAACTAGTTTACAAAATTATTAAAAGTGGTTTTAAAGTGATTGCAAGCTCAGTGGTTTTATTTTCTAAGTTGCACAGCTGGCCAGATTTGTTTCGTCAAGAGGAAAAATGGAAATTAATAAAAAACAAAACCATTGCTATGGGAGTGCTGCGAAGCATTATGAATGAATGAGAAACCAAACAAAATGATTAAAGTGCATGTGCATAGGACAAAGCATATGATTGTTTTAAATGTTTAAAGGAAGATAATGTGTGGGAAATTAGAGGGCTTTCGCAGTATGAAGGCCAGTGTATTACACTCAAGACGCCTTGCCTGATATTGAAAGAGGATTTTGTTTAACTGAGAAATGTAATGCTCAGGATGAAAGAAATTTTAAAACATTTATATTTACATTGCAGTTGCTAGTGCATGAGTTTGTGGATGAAAACATTAAAAAACATTTCAGACAAGTTGCCCAAATATTTTTCAAATAAGTGCACAGCTAGTCACATTTTTAGTCGTATCTCAAAAATTACAAACTGGCTCACGCTGAATTTTTAATATGTTTGAGATAACTATGCATGCACTCTACAGAAACAATTTCAGAGAAACCCAGTTTGAAAATCAAAAGTTACGGACCTCTAAATATTGGCAAAAATAAACAATCAATAGTGCTTTTAGACATTTATCCCACATGTATGGGATTTTGGGTATTTTTAGTATTTATATACTAAAGCGCTTACATTATAACTTGAAGAAAGAACAAAGAGGCCATTTAGTGGGCCTCTTGGTTGGATAGTTAAGTGTGTGGTGGGCCCCATTATTTTGGAGCAAAAATAAGAGATGAAACATGGCGCCCAGTGGACTTACAGACCAATTAGAGGATGACACATGGCGCCCAGTGGACTTGCAAACCAATCAGAAGATGACACATGGTGCAATTTCATACAGTGTTGAGGCATCAAATCAGAGGATGACACATGGCACCAAGTGGACCCATGGACCAATTAGAGGGTGACACTTGGCGCATTCTGGTGAGATGTGTAGATGTTAAATAATTTTTTAATTTGAATTATTTTGAAAAAAGGGACTAAAAGGTGTGCAAGTTCAAAAAAATCCAAGGGTTGACTTAATGGCTTAAAGGGAAGATGCTCACCATCTAACCACTAAGCCATTAAGCCTGATTGACAAGTTTCACAAGGTGGTGCATTCTAGAAAAAAAATGATTAAATTGAAATTTTTAAATAAATTTATTTCAGCAAAGGAATTAAAGAACTTGCAAGTTCAAAAATATCCTAGGGTTCACTTAATGGCTTAGAGCGAAGATGCTCACTATCTAACCTTTAAGCCATTAAGCCTAGGTGACAAGTGTCACATTCTTGTGAGATGTGGGCAAAAGGGAATTTTAAAATTAAATTTATCCCATTTCAATAGTCCAACTATTGAAAAATAATTTATTTCAAATTGAAATATTTCAAACTTTTAAAATAAATCTGCACGAGAAGGAAAACTTGGACTAAATTTTTAGAGGGTAAATTTGATCCAAAGTATAGAGTATCATATATCACCGGAAAGGTCTCGAAATGGAGATTATTATTTTATAGATTATTTGAGGGCAAATCATATCAGATTCTCTCAGTTTCAGTTGGAAGCAGTTGTAGATATTTTGAGGAGAAGACAGGTGTCAGTGAAGGAGATGGTTTTTCAATTTCTCCTATATCTTGATTTTCTTTTGATTGTAACAAGGATGTTGAAATTTATGTTGTTGGGCAGTATTCAAGACTTTTTTTCTTGTTTTCTCTAAGTTTCTTTGTTTTGTAAATATGTTGAACCAGATGAATTTTCAATAAATAACAACGGAATCCCTATTCAATTCTTATTGATGTCTTCATGTATCTGGTCTTGACTCTTGTGTGTCAGTTTGTAACGCATTTTGATACACTGGCTATAAGGTAGTTGTGATCTTGTTTTTAAGTTTCTTTGAAGGAGAGAGTCAATCTTAAATACAATTTCTAAGAATTTAAGGTTTATACATGAATCTGAAGTTCAAGAATTGGAGTGAGAAGAGTGATTTGTAAGGCACTTCACTTAGTTTCTTTGTGTTTAGAGTTAGGATTTTTTGGAGATGCATCTTTATTTGACTCTATTTCCCAATAGATAAGGCATTGGTCTTTTGCTGGTTATGCATTTTTCTTCATCAATCAATTATTCAAATCACTTTTAAATTTCTATATGAGAGCTTGAATCTTTATGTTTTGCATTCCGTGAATGTAAGAGTACATGTTAGTTTCTTTAAAGAATAAATCCATGGGTTAGCCTACCTGAGTCTAGAACTTGAAGAGAAGAAGGATTTTATCCTTGTCACATTGGCCATTTTCCTAGTTCTTAGCAAATCATGTAGGTGGGATCCTGCATAAGATTGGTTGAGTTGAACTCCCATATCTTATAAGTCTGAGAACTATCCACTTATTTTCATGTCTGCATAAAAGGTTTTAGTGAGAAAATTTTTATGTATGCAAATTTAGTATGTTTTAGGTGCACCCGCCTGAGTGTGTGGAACTCGAAGCAGAAGGAGGATCAAATCCTCATCAATTAGCCTTTTCTTGCCCCTTAATTTGTATGAAGAAGGAGATTCATGTGAGTTGGACTAAGATCCCCAAGTCATGTTTTCATATTCTCTTTTAGAACTGAAGGATACAAGAAAAAATGCTAACATGTCCTCCTACTTTCATTAACCTTTGCCTTATGTTTCAAGGTGTTCTTTGTCAAGGTTTTCTGGACTGTATCATGTATCTCTTGCATGGCTTGGGAAAAATCATCTGCATATCCACTTTATTTCACTCCATCATTCAAGTCTCTCAATTCATAGACTCCTCTAGGATGTAATCCATACACCACCTTAAAGGGGCTCTTCCTTGTTGACCTATTGATGGCGTCATTGTAGGCATACTCATCCTGCCCAATCAATTGATCCCATTATTATCCGTACTCCTTTTTTAAGCACCTTAGTAGATTTCCAAGGCTTCTATTCACCACTTTGGTCTATCCATCAGTTTGAGGATGGTAGGCAGATCCAAAGGATAAATTAGTGCCTAGTCTTTGCCAAAGAGTCTGCCAAAAATGACTCATAAATTTGGTGTCTCTATTAGACACAATGCTCTTAGGTAACCCATGGATTCTTACTATCTCTTTGAAGAATAGAGATGCTATTTGAATGGCATCATTAGTGGTCTTGCATGGCACAAAGTGAGCCATTTTACGAAACCTATCCACAACTACATATACACTATCCATACCTTGTCTTGTTTTGGGTGACCCAACTACAAAATCCATGCTCAAGCAATCCCAAGGTCTAGTGGGAATAGGTAGGGGCTGATAAAGGCTAGAATTTGATGAAGTACCCTTGTCTCTTTGACACACTATACAACTCTCCACGTACCTTTTGACATCAATATTCATCCTCGGCCAATAGTAGAATCTTTGAACTAGTTCTTTTGTCTTTGTGATGCCAAAGTGACCACTCAATGCACCATTGTGCTTCTCTTGAATCATGTTCTCCCTAACGTAACCTCTAGGGACACATAGCTTATTTCCTTTAAACAAAAGGTTACTTTGCAAGGTATATTCAGCATACTCACTATGGAAATGGTTCTTGTATTCAACACATACCTTGTAAATGTCTGCAAAGTCCCCATCTTGAGCATATAGATCCTTGAAGTGATCTATTCCCATGCTCTTTAACTGAATCTCTTGGATGGTAAGATCTCTTCTTGACAATCCATCAACAACTTTGTTGAGGACACCTTTCTTATGTTTGATGTTAAAGGTGTAAGCTTGCAGGTACTCAACCCACTTCATGTGCTTGTGGCTCAACTTCCCTTGAGAATTCAGAAAACTTAAAGCTTGATTATCTAAATAAACAATGAACTCATTGGGCAGCAAGTAGTGCCTCCACTTTCTCAAGGCTTGAACCAATGCATACAACTCAAGGTCATAAGAAGAATACTTCTTCTTTTCTTCACTCAGCTTCTCAGAATGAAATGCTATTGGTCTACCCTCTTGGCTTAGGACAACCCCAATAGCTATGTTGCTTGCATCACATTCAATTGTGAAAATATTATCAAAGCTTGGCAAGACTAACACTTATTGGGTAGCAATCTTTTCCTTTAGCAACTCAAAACTCTTGTTGGCTTGTTCATTCCACATGAACTTTGTCTTCATTCCTCCTTTGATTATATCCAACATTGGAGCACAAATAGCACTAAATTTCCTTATGAACTTCCCATAATACTAAGCAAGGCCATGAAAACTCCTTACCTCTATTGTTTTCCTTGGAGTTAGCTAATTCATGATGTCTTCCACTTTGCTTTTGCCCATTTTTAGATTACCATGAGATAGAAAAAATCCTAGGTACACTAGCTCTGTTTTGATGAACTCACCCTTCTCCAAGTTAATCATTAACTTCGCTTCATGTAGCCTCTTAAGCACTAATTCCACATTCTTGAGGTGTTCCTCTCTTGTCTTACTAAAGATGAGTATATCATCCAAGTATACCACTACAAACTTGCCAATGTGGTCTTTAAGTACTTCATTCATCAACCTCATAAAATTTGATGGAGCATTTGATAAACCAAATGGCATGACTAGACATTCATACAGCCCTTTAGTGGTCTTGAAGGATGTCTTCCACTCATCTCTTTCATTCACCCTTATCTGGTGATATCCACTTTTCAAGTCTATCTTTGTGAAGTATCTTGCACCTCCTAAACAATCCATCAAGTCTTCAATCCTAGGGATAGGGAACCTATATCTAATAGTGATCCTATTAATAGATCTAGAGTCAGTACATAATCTCCAAACACCTCCTTTCTTAGGGACTAGGACTATGGGTACAACACAAGGACTAATACTCTTCCTTATAAGACCTTGTTCTAGTAACTCTTGAATTTGCCTAGCTATTTCCTCATTCTGTTGAGGTGTCATCTTGTAGACTTCCTTATTGGGTAGGGTAGCTCCAGGAATAAGGTCAATCTTATGGATTATGGATCTTATAGGGGGTAAGGTTGATGGCTGTCCATCACTTATAATGCCTTCATACTTCTGCAACATTTCTTGTATCCCTTGTGGTAGCTCTGTCCTCTTCATCATTTTTTCTTCCTCTTCCTTGGGCTTCAACACTAGAGAAAAACCAACTCCTTCTCCTTCTTCAATGGCCTCCAAGAACTATTTCTTACTCACCATTAGTACACTAGGACAAGTTCTCTTCACTTCTACATCTTCTAATAATGACTGAATTTTGAAAGTCATGTTATCCTTCTTGAAAGTATAGGAGTTCTTCACTCCATCATGGATAGCTTGGAGGTCAAATTTCCATGGCCTGCCTAGGAGCAAGTGACATGCATCCATGGGCTGTACATCACATAGTACCTTGTCTTTATATCTCCCTATAGAAAACTCTACCCATGCTTACTCATTCACTAAGACATGTTGTCCCTTATTGAGCCATGTTACCTTGTAGGGATGAGTATGAGCTATCCTTTTCATGCCTAAATTTCTGACTGCTTCCTTTGATACAATATTATCAGTAGACCTTGATTCTATGATAACCCTACACACTTTACCCATCACCTTACATTTGATTCTAAACAAAGACCTCCTTTGGCTTGGCTCCTCCTTGATTGGCTCCTTGATCAATGTTCTCCTCATCATGAGGTTCTCACCTTCCTCTGAGTTTAATGGCACCTCAAGGTGTTTATCAGCTGCACTTTTGTCTTTTTGGACTAGAGTAGTCCTCTTGTTACCTCCTTGAGAAGCACTACTCTTCTCTGGACACCTATAGGCAGGTTTTCCCATTTGATTACAATGGTAACATTTCATATTGGCAAAGTAATTGCCTCTTCCTTGTCCACCACTTCTACCTCTGAAATTGGAGTTCCTTCCTCTACCACCTCTACTAGAACTTTCTTCTTTCTACTCATTGTATTTGACTTCTCCTTGTTTCCTTGATTTTGAACTCCTCCCACCATATCCACCTATTTGTGCTCTACTATCTCTTCCTCTACCTCTTCCTTTAGAACTTTTTTCTTGCTTCCTCTTGCCTTTTTCTGCTATCTTCAAGGCCATTTGATAGCGTTAGCAGATGGTTTTGAAGTTCACTAGACTCATGTCTTCTTGAATAGACCATTTAAGTCCATTCATATACCTATCTAGCTTGATTCTTTCATCTTCAAGCACTTGTGACCTTAGGCACGACTTTTTGAACTCTTCAGTGTAGTCTTGGACATCTATGTCTTTTTGTCTAAGATAATGTCTCCTCCTATGTAGCTAAACTTCATAATCATCAGGAAAATAGGTCTGCTTCATCTTAGTCAACATGCCCTTCCATGTGGCTATAGGACTCTTTCCTTCTTTCTCTATTTTTGTTTGAACAAACTTCCACCATGTGAGAGTTGAACCTCTCAATATTGACTTGGCCACATTCACTTTTTGGGCCTCTATGATACCATCACATTCAAAATGGCTCTTAATGTTGTCCATCCAATCCACTATTGAATCTGGAGCCATTTTTCCTCTAAATAGTGGCACACCCTCCAAAGCTTTACCACTCAAAGCCTTCAATGCCTTTAAGAATGGTTCTTGGTCACTGATAGGGTCAAGGGTTGGAGCTTTTTCTTCTATATCCACTCCTTTCTCCCTTGCTTCTTCTTCTTTCTGGTTAATCTTATCCTTCATCTTCTCAGCTTTGTCTTGGACTTCTCCCAAGAGTTGCTCCATTTGAGACAACCTTTATCTTAACAACTTGTTGTCTTCTTCTTGTTCTTTTACCTTTTTGGCTAACTCAGCATTAGTCACCATGACTTTGTCTTTTTTTGATCCTCCAGGTGTATTCTCTCCCACTGATTCAGTAGGCTAAAACATCCACCACAAGCCTGATCTTTAATCAAGCTTTGATACCAATATGATGTAAGTGTTCCAATGGGTTTGCTTGCACAATCTACTAAGAAGATCTTCTTTGTCTTCTTCAAGGATCCTAATATCCTCTAGGTCCTTATTAGGCTTATATCATTAGCTAATTCCTAATCTTACTCCCCTCTAAGAGTCTCCACTTGTGCTTCACCCTTTGAAAGACTAACACCCTATGATTACTTCACTTCACTTCTACTCACACTTAGAAGAGCCTAAATGCCAATTTTCAATATAACATTATTGATTCATTTACAGGGGTGTCCATCAAAATTTAGAAATCACATTTGATCAATTTGGAATCCATCTTGAGGGATCTCTTCACTCTTTGCAATCAAGTTCACACTTTTGGCATAAGGAGGCCTAATTCCTTGTAGCCTTTTCCAGGGTGTTTTTCCCAATTAACTTCAAACTTTCACAAATAAATTGAAAATATAAGACCATATCCAGATACCCTTTATCACCTTACAAGACATTTTTAATGTCTTAGGTTTAGAATCCCTCTGTACATAGGGTCCCTACAAACTAGGTCTTATAGGGCTAATAGGCGTAGAAACTAGGACAGTCTGCAACATTATGCTAAACTTGTCCAAAAATTGTCTCCACTGATTGGTATGAACTTGACCAACCTAGCATGTCAAGGTAACACTAAACCCTAACTATACATGTACTTATACCGTACTGTACCTTCTTCCCCTACTCATGAAAGCTCATTGTTTCTCCTCCAATCCTCTAACCAGACAGTGCATGCTCACCTAGGGCTTGGTTCTAAAAATAGCTACTTGCCTTTCCCTGCCTCCTAACTCTACAACTATGTACACTATTTACTCCCCTAACATTTCCATCTACCCTTAGAAGTTTCCTATGGTTAGATTTCATGGGGGAGTCATAACTAGACTGACTGGTTAGAATAGGACCAGTGAACTACTTAAACACAAAACAATTTAAACTAGACCTTAAAATACCTCAAAGAAACTTGGTTACTAAATAAGAAATATTCCAAACACTCCTAAGAATACAAAAAAACCATTACTTTGAAGCTTTCAATCCATAAAGTATGACTGTCACAAGGAAATGCTTGGGATTTCTGGAAACACAAAATTGCAGACTTTATTGCTCTTCTCAAAATGTTACAATGAATTCTCTCTCCTCATAATTTGAGTCTCTCATACACTATATTCCTTCTTCCACCATTTTAGGGCCTTGTTAATTGATTCCCCACTACTATTTTCAAGGAGAATCCGATGTAACCATATTGCATGCAACATTTGCAATTATTGCAAATGTTGTCATGACAACAAAATAGCAATTTTTGGCATCTTTTCAATTATGCCTCCTCCCTACATTTTAGGACCTCTATCCTCTCTATTTCAGGGATCCAAGATCATTAAAGACCCTATGACATCTCTATGTCCTCATTTAAGAGAATAGGACACATTCATGACTCCAATCCATCAACTAACAACTAAGCCTAAGAATCTGAAAACTACAAACAATGGCTATTTATGTGACCTTAGTCCTAATGACTAACTCACTTAGCCTACATTGCTAAGACCTCCTAAGGTCAAAATAAAACTAACCTATCTTAACTTGGCTAATTTCAAGTACAAGCCAAAATGAACAAACATGGAGGCTAGCCTAGGTGTTCCTGCACCACCCTACCATCCACAGTCTCTACAAACCCACTCAAGTCCATCTCTTTGTTTCAAAACATTGATTCATAGTACAAATATCTAATATCTAAATTATCTTCAAAAACATGCCAACTTTCAATATTTTATGGGATAGAAGGCCTGGATTGAACTTCAATCTTATAAATGCCTACAAAGCTAACATCTCCTGGCCATATAGCAATGTTGGCCAACAAGTCTACCATTTTTTTTTGATTCATATCCATTGATTCAATACCAAAAGCATCAAAAATTTCTATTTCATCCCAGACAAAATTCCTAAACCGCCTTAATCTCTCATTTTTTGAAGCATATTTAGGCCTTATTTGAGAGATCACCAATTCATAGTCTCCAATTACCCTGAGATTCTTTATGTTGTGTCTTAAAGCCAATCTTAGTCCAATAGAAAAGGACTCATACTCTATAATATTATTAGTACATGTGAACAACAAGGAGAATGAAAACTTGTGAGTCTTACCATTAGGAGTTATTAACAGAACTCCTGCACCTATTCCTTACTTTGAGCCTACACCATCAAAGTACATTGTCCACAAGTCATTGTTTTCATCTATATTATATATTTCTTCAGTGAATAACACATGTTGATTTTCTACCCCATCCTTCCCATCTTGGACTTGGAAAACTCGAATGTCAGTATCCAAGAAAAAATTCATATTATTATCATTAATTCCCTCAATCACATGAGGAGTCCCTTTCTCTCTAGATACCTTCAGAATTTGACCAGTGATATCAAAGGTTGAAAATGAGAGATCACATTGAATACTCCCTCCCATTGAGGCACTCCACTTCCTTGATAAGAGCATTCCATACTAAGTTAGAATGTCCACTACTAAGACACTCATTGTTAGCATCTTCTCAGGGCATGCAACAAGTCTATAAGGCAAAGCCTTAATGGTACCTATGATAGGTACTTCTCTAGAGTCCATTTCTTGACATCTCCTATGAGGAGAATCAACTTGTAGTCCTAATGAATTCATGATTTCTGCTGGCATGATAGTATTTGATGCCCCAGAGTCTATCATATAATTCTTTATCCTCTTACCATTTATGACCAGGGTCAAGAAAAATGGATCAACAAATCCCAAAGGAGTACTCACATGGTTTGTACTTAAGAAGAGTTGAGGGATCTTTGATACAATCACCTCTTATTCTTTCATCTTGTTATTAGATTTATCCTTTGATTTTCCCATTTCCTTAACTTCCTCTGGATCCTATTTTATTGTAGAAGAGATGCTCCTCACCCATGTTAAATTATTTTCCTTGTTTTCGTCAATCCTCATCATCTTTAAGAGTGGAACCTTGACTATGATTTGTGACAACAAATGCCCCATATCAACTGGAGTATATTTCAAATCAAAAATTCCTTGCTTCAAAGTAATAACATTTTCATTTTCAACTTGAGTAGCAAGGCCTTGTTCAATCTTTCTACTATCCTCATGAAAGGATGGAGCACTTATTTTTTGTGTCTTACCTTCACATTTTGGACAACAATTTGATTATTAGGCTTATCTCCCTCTTAACCTTTGTTCTCTTGAGACCTTTAACAATCCTTAGTTTTCCTAGTGCTTGTTCCATGTTTGCTTCTATCTGTCTAAAAACAATACCATAGGGTCTGTCATCAACATTTCCCACTGATCTGCTTCTCAAATTGTAGTTTCTCCTTGCTTGAGAAATTATGTCTATAGTAATTTTTGTAATTTCTTCATCTGAGGGTCTTCTTACTACAAAAGTTTCACTACCCCTTGTAGTATTACACCTTATGTCATCAATCATTTCTTCTTCCTCGTCAGATGAAAATAATTTTTTACCTCCTTTTTCCTCATTAGATTCTCCTTCACCCCTCAAAAGTGAAGAAGTCATTGCACAACCACTATCATCATATAGTTCATCCTCTTCTTCACTTTCTTGTTGTGCCTCACTTGTAGATATGTACAGAGCAATTGCACAATAATCAGGGCTGTGTGGGGATTGGCAAGTCGTGCACCATGAAACATCATCACATGTATTGACAGAATTTCTTTGTAAAGGACCAAGAGTGTTACCATTAGGCTTGTCATTTATTTGTGGGAAAATAGGCTTCCCATATTTCCATTGGGTAGTGTAGGGGTAATTTTGCATCCTTGGCTTCCTACAAAAATTATTGGTGATAGGCCTACTATCATTATTTGGAACCCCAATAGTGTTTTTATTTGCAAGCTTTAAATATTTAATGGCACTTAGAATATGTTTCATATTTACTTCATATTTAGGCTTAGCATCATAAGACCTACATTATTCTTTCCTAGTAGGCTTCAAACCTTCTCTTCTACCCAACTTCCCTAACACTCTCCTATTTGTCTCAATATTCATTGCTATCTTATGTGCATCTCTGAGAGTTTGATGATTCTTATATCTAAGGAGGTAACCCATTTTTAAATCAAAGGAATTCAAGTAGGTGGAAAGACAAACCTTATCATCAAGGCTTAAAACTTGGAATAATTTATGCATGGCCTTCTGAAACATTGTATTAAATTTAGAAACATCCTCATTCTGATGTTGCCTGATGTTATTGAACTCATTTAGCATAAAACCTTCATTTATCTTATTACCATATTGTTCCTTAAAACAACTCTCTAACTCATCCATAGATCTTATAGAACCAAAATACAAACCCCTAAACCACTCCCTAGCATCTTCAACTAGAGATTACACAAATAATTTCATTATTAAATCCTCATGCATGATCTCATGTAGTCATCCATCATATCAATAAATTTGTTGAAATGTTCCTCACAAGTAATAACATTATTCCCAGAAAACTTAGGAAGTTTATCTCTAATTTCATTTGGAAATACAATTGGATAACCAAGAACATCAATGAAAGAAAATTGTTTGTACCTTTCAGCATGAGTTTTTCTTGTTGGAACAGGGTTGTCATCTTGGGAAAAAACTACCTTGGCATGTGGTGATGTAGCTACCTCAGCACCAGAAGGTCTAGAAGTCTACTTGAGAAAATCCATCTTCTTCTTCATTTCTAGAGAAACAACCTCCAAATCAGCCTTTTCAAGCTCTTTAGCTATGATCTCTTTCTCCATTCTAGCCCTTTCTAGATCAGTATCCAACTTGGAAATGTGATCTAATGGAACATTAGGATTCACAGGTTCCTCTATTTGAACACATGTCACTTTTTCCTTACCCTTATTTCTTGGTTCTTGGGTAGTAATAATTGGCTGAATGACAGGTTCCTCTTCAGCTTGTTCAGGTTCATCAACTTGATTCATTCCTTCCAACCTCATAAATTTCCATTTATTTTTCTCAATAAAACTTTGGTCATGTATGATCTCATCTTCTTTTTCCTTTTCTCTTCTCCGTCTGATGGAAATTTTATCATGGATTCTCCTATCCAGTTCAACTATCTCTTCTGCTACACTATCAAAATCACAAAGAGTAGTATCAAATTCTGCAATTTCCTTCTCACTAGTTGAATGATAATCTTCATATATACCCAATCCCAAATCAACAGCCTCTTCATACTTTGATGCATTGCCTTCGTGACTACGCTGGATTGGTTATTCTATTCTTGTGTTCTCCACTTGTGTCTCATTTTGAGGGAAAATCCTATTTTTCTTTCCTTTCCTTGGATGATTAGCCTTAGAGATGGTTGGAAACTCATCCTGCATCTTTTCTTCAGGATATCTCTTCACCCAAGTTCTAGTGTTCCTATGAATTATGTCAAGAAAGTGTGTGTAAATTTAAATATGTTAATCAACACTGCTGTAGAGAAATCTAAGAGTCGCCACCCAACAAGTTGGGAAAATACTACACTTTACCAAAATGAAAATGGTAAAAAGGACACTCAGAGGAAAAAATATAACACAAGGTAACTCTATACTTACAATGGTCAACTTACTGGTTAGTTAGGGCACTATTCTATACTCTATCCCCAGCAAAGTTTCCATTTTGTTGGTGTTTGAAAATGTTTATGCTACCTAAAGCTACCAATATACCTTGAGACCGATGTTAGGAGTGGTTAGCTCAAAGTATGGAAGCTCTACAAGACAATTGGACCAACTATAGGGAAAAGACTACCCTCTACATTTCTGGCTCTACAAAACCAAGGCGGGTGCACCTAGTCGAGATAACAAACAACTATTTACAACTCTTTATTACTCTGGATTACAATAGCAGTTAATGTTAAGAAAGTGCTAAATACTAACCAGGCATTCATTGACTCTCTATTACCAAGTAGAACATACAACCAACCATTATAGGAACTTAGTAATGGTTTTGATGTAAATTTTAAGAATATAACTAGACCATATCAAACATGTACCAACAAAAGATTTACTATTTCATGATAAGTGCCTTATCTATTGGGCAATCCCTCAATGTAGAGAAGAAAACAAAAACCTGCCTATTGGAAAAGATTCATAGCCATAAATACAAGCAACTCAGATTACACACTTCTTATAGGATCCTTATGTAGAAAAACCAAATGAGTTTATATAATTTCTAACACACATTTCATTTGATCCTAGATCAAAACTTATGGAAAACTACATATACATTAAGAAACTCAATGCAATGAAATAGAAGATCCAAAATTGATAAGGAGACACCAAGGAGATACTTAAAACTCATATAACTTGAATTAAGTATAATGAATCAGAGTTTGCAACTATCTGATTGAAGATAACACCATTCAATAAAGTGCAAAAAATCAATGAAATTTCTATCTTCTATTGAAAATAGTCTAAACAAATATGATATATCCCTAGAAATCAAACTTCTGAGCCAACACTTAGGGTCAAAAATTCTGAGACCTCTAAAACAGAGAAAGGAAAGCCTTAAGTAGAAGGACGAAACCCTAGGAGAGGGTTATCAAAAGTTGTCCCTACAAGAAATCAATACAATCCTATCCCGTAAGTTGGTCTTTCTCCAAACAATCACTAAAAAGATCTCTCTTGACAAACCACTTGCCCAACTGTAGAGAAGTGATCTATCTTAGTAATGTAAAAACAACATAGCATGGGCAAAGACCTCCAAAAATAGAAAGTAAAGAAAGATCCATTTGTTGGATGATATCAGTTTTTGGTACTAATCATGTTGTTGATACTCATGTTTTGTCACTGATGTCAACATATATTTCTGTGAAAGATGACAGACTAGTTACATGACTGGAAGACATGTACAGACAGTGTACGGATGAACCATAATGAGGGAAGTTGGGTTTAAAGTAGAAGACTAATTTTTGACCTTTCATCTTAGGCCGCTTCATGTTATGTTTCACATCATTGATGTTACAACTATTTTAGTAAAGACTATTTTTCTAGACTGTGACTATGATTATGGACAGAGAAGGTCTCTGTGTTTTGGGCATATCTTGCTGAGGAAGATGTTTCAGAACTTGAAAGATTATTGATGGAGAGCCGACATATGATGATGAAATGGGTTGAGTTCGATTTCTGATTGGGTACTGATGATGTCAGCTATGGCGTGTGTTCTGGAGAAGACTTATTTCTTGGCCGACTTCAAACTTGTAACATTTGGAAATTAATTTTGAGCATGGATTGCGGATCTAGAAGTATTTGTAATGAATTGTAAATATTGTATACTTGTTATAGGTACCGTGTGTATCTTAGCAAGGGCTTATGTAATTATTTGTATGATGGGAAGCCTTAATTGGTCGACCTAGTTAATTATGTATTAGGAAAGATTAACTGGCCAACCTAATGGGTTATTGTAAGAGGGTATATATGAGTGATCTTTTCATTTGTGAAAAGTGTGGAAGAGGAAAAAAAAAGAGCAAAGATTTGTGAAGCTCCGAAGCTTGACTGCTGGATAGAGAGCAGAGTTGGTACTTCATTGAAACTGACCAAGCAAAGATAGTTGCTATCAAACAGTTCACTAGATTGTATATTTTTTGTATACACTTGATGTGGAATGTGAATCCTTGAGGGTGGCTTTAACCTTATTTGGGCAGTTTGCTTTGGCAGTGAGCCTACTAATTTCATTGACTCCTAACAGGGTTTGTCTCCTAACAGGGACTGTGTACTGTAATGTAATAACAAGCTCCTAACAAGGCTAATATCTTTTAACAGGGATACTATACTCTTAGTACATTATTTTGTGGGTGTTAATTCCCATTGGGGTTTTACCTTTAACAGGGTTTCCTCGACAACAAACATTGTGTTATGGTGATTGGCAGTTACTATGTTATTTACTTTTGATGAAATGGTTCATAAATTTTAAAGTTTAATAATCCATTGCACAACTGATTCACACCCCCGCTCAGTTGTCTTGTGGACTATTATTCCTAACACCATTACACAACCATGCTGTAATAAATGTGTTTAGACCCACAAAGAACATCCTTAACCCCTAAACGGTGCCATCAAGACTGATCACGACTGAAGAAGACCTCAATCCACTCCCTTACAAGTCTGAGAACACACTACCATACAAAAAAAGTGTAGAGATTTAAAATTTTAAAATATCATTTGATGGCTAACTCCCTTGGTGCCAAACACTTCAATAGCCAAGATCATGATCTTTTCATAGCTTTAAAACATGGTCGTCGATGCACTTTTAGTAACCCAGGAACCAAATAAAAATAAATGTTATCTTTTCCCGGTCAAACTTTGTTGAAGTCCACATGACAACATCCCACTAAGCCTTAGAACCACCTTTCTATTTTCCTATGTAGGCCCCACATTCTCACCTTGTCATTGATTTGGCCACGCGTCATGCATTTTACTACCGTGTAATGCTTATCTTCCTCACATCTTTCCTTTATGTGGTAGTGAAACACCATGGATCTCAATCTTGCTTTCACAATCCTATTCCATTAATTTCCATGCATCGCCATCTTACTTGATTCTTCTTTCAATCCCACCTAACCATCCTGTTGAATATGCCACGTGGCACCAACTTACTTGCTAGAACCTTTGACACATCTCCAACCAACCTGGGCCACCATCTAACCACAACGCTTCACAAACCATCAACCAAAAAGGCACCTTCCTTTCGGCACTTAACCTACTACAGGCTCGGGTATAAAGAATTTAAGTTACTGCACCACATGAAAAATGTTGGATATATGACCTAGGGCGTTTAAAACATAAAACAAACCAGCAAAGACACAAAGACCTAAGTGACATTATTTTTCAAGACACTTATATGTAGGGTGCCCAAATTAGTGGTAGTCGTAACATTTCATATTTGCAAAAGAGGATCCTCCTATGCTAGAACCACCACTATTAGGACCTCTTCCTCATCCATAACTACCTTAGCTACTAGTATCGCTGCTCTTCTCTATAAGATTTGTCTCCCCTTGGTGTCTTAACTCATTACTCCTACCACCATAATTATCTCTATATCCTCTTGAGTCTCTACCTCTTCCTCTTCCTTTACTAGTGGCTTCATACTTCTTCTTTCTCATCTTAAAATTTAAGAAACAATTAGTAACACTTATGCATAGTGGTAGGTGTCAAGAGACTCATTTCCTCTTGTATGCTTCATTTTAACCCATTTAAGTAACTTGCCACTTTTATGCTCTCGTCTTTTGTCACCTTGGATCTCAAGCACAGCTTATAAAACTCCTATGCATAGGCATTCACTTCTAAATATCTTTGTCTTAGATTCTTCCTCTTCTTATGGAGTTCTATCTCATAATCCTCATGGATGTAGGTGTCCCTAATATTTTCAACCATACCTTTCCAAGTGGAGATTTGATTCTTTCCTTGATTTAGTCTTTCATCCTACACAAACTTCCACCATGTGTGGGCAGTTCTTGTCAATCTCATTTTGGCCACTTTCACTTTTAGAGCTTCTTTTTCAATCTCACACTCAGCATGATTCTCCATCACCACCTTTGGCTCCATTTTTGCACTAAAAAAGAGTACACCTTCTAGTGATATTCCTTCCATATATGTCAAAGCTCTAAGGAATGGCTCTTCTTGCAAATTAGGATCAGGCTCTGACACTTCACCTTTTGCTGCCACTGACTTTCCTTTTCCTTCTATCTCTTTCACCTTTTAACTCACTGCTTCTATCTCAGCTTTCACTTTATCAAGCTTAGTATCCATTTCTTCTAGTTTTTCTCATAGGAGTCCATTCTCCTCCTCTTGATTATAAAATTTATTTTCAAACTCTACGTTTCTCACCATTGTTGATTCACCCACTAATTTAATAATGCTTATATACCTTCCTAGCCCAAATATTTTAGGGCTTCGATACCAATATGATAGGGAGGCTCTTCCACTAAGTCATCTTTACTCACTCCTAGGTGTCCCCTTTAGACCTACTAGGGACTCTTCTCCAACCCCTCTCCTAAGGGTAGAGCACTTGCTTCTATTTCCCCTAACTCTAATGACCTCACTACCAATAAAGGATTTCACATGTTGCTGAACCCACAAGGGTAGATTCCACCAAACCTACAAAAGATCCTCATAGACACTTTCTAGGGTAGGACTTACATCAATTACTTCCACTTGAATCCATTCTTGAAGGTTTAGAGCTATATTTCCCTCATTCAACCATAAAATTCCACATTTTAAGGGATATGGTTAGTGATTCCTTATAGACCTAAGCAGGCTCCTAAATCCCAATAACTCTTAAAATTCAAAAACAAGAACCCAAACAAATCTTGAATCCACATACCCTTTTTGAAAACTTGATATATTTCTATGGTTAGAGGACCTCAAACTGTCAGTACAGTACTTCAAAACTCTTTGGGACAGAGTCCTTAAAAATATGGCTAATAGGGCTAGTTGATGTAAATTTAAAAAAAAAACATGATAAAATGGATTCATCGATCTTCACCATTTTTTTAGGGTCTTCCCAACTCAAAAAGACCACTCTCCTTGCATTGTATTACACTATCCAATCCAACCCTGCATCCAACCAAAGTCTGTTATCTTCTTGCTCCTAGAAATGAACTGATAGTATTTCCTAGGGAAAGGAATTAAAAATAGAAAACCTCAGTTGTAAACACTTTAAAAATTTGAAAATAATGTACAGAGACTCTACTTTCCATACCCCATAGGCCATAAAGATCCAATGGAGGACACTCACTATGGAGCAATATTTACAAGACAGACTGCACTTCACTGATAGAGAACAGTCCAGTATGGATCCTAGTAAAAATGAACACCCAAAACTGAATCAAATCCTATGCTATGTATGTGAAAAGAAATAAAATAAATACATGAAGTTCTACTATAAAAAAAAAAATATATTTTAATCCATTTACAATGCTTGTTAACTAAAAATATGAAAACTGTTACAATAGAGTGAACTATTACTCCTTTACTTCTTGGAAATATAAACAAAAAAGTTCCAACCTTCATACAAGTCCATCTAAGTCCCTAAATAGGTCCCATTTACCTATGACAACTGCTCAAACTGACCAATAACTACATTTGGGAAAACAATAACTTTTGGACAAAGTTCTCGAGAAACATTTTTAAAGTTGCAAATGTTGTTGAAGCAACATTTTGTAACTTTGACAAATCTTTGCATATTCAATGCTTTAACCCCATGAGTGGGTTCTAAAAAGTCACAAAGCATGTCCTAAGACTAAAACCACCCTAAACATGACCCCATATACATTCTAGGTTTCATTTACATCAATTGTCCCATTTTGACCATCAGGACATTACAAAGGTCACTTGGACCAAAACTCACTTGACACAAAACAAAGCTCCATCAAAACACACCAACCATATATACATCATTTTTTTTTTTTTTTAAATGGCATGTAGAACAATTCCAAATACTAAGATAAAGTTTTCCACTTGGAACAATTTTATCAGTTGTTGACTTTGCAGAGAATTACTCTTTTATTTCTCAAAAATAGCTTCAAGTAGAATACTATTATACAGAGCACGTCAGTATCATGGTACACGTGTCCTATCGACATGAACAATTATATTTGGATGGTGTTGAAATTACATATCAAGCATGGGTCATAAATAAAGAATATCACTTTTACATTAGTGATGATAAATAACATGACATACATTTTATCGAGCATTGCTTCAAGATATTTTTTGGATATTTGGAAGACAAAGGCATCAAAATTGAAAAGCATTTCATTTGGTTAGATGGATGTGTAGAACAATTTAAATCAGCAAGGCCATTTTATGCACTATTAAGATATCATCTATAGCAAAAGATACCAAATATTTGGGTTTTGTTTGAGAGTGGACATGTCAAGGGAGAGCATGATGGTGCAGGAGCTTGTATCAAATGTGCTATAAGAAAGAATCCACTAGAATATCAAGGATATCATATAAATAATTCCCATGATGTAGTTGAGTGGTAGAAGATGCATTTTTGGTGCCAAATTAGGATAACACATCATCATGATTGGATCGAGCCATACCATTCAGAGTATTTTGGGAGATATCAGGAATAAATGGAACATCACCTATTTCAGTTTGAATTTATTGATCATTGAAGAACAAACACACAAATACACACACACACACACAAATCTCTCTCTCTCTCTCTCTCTCTCTCTCTCTCTCTCTCTCTCTCTCTGTGTGTGTGTGTGTGTGTGTGTGTGTGTGTGTGTGTGTGTGTGTGTGTGTGTGTGTGTCTTGTTCAGGTGTTGATAGAAGATCAATCCATGGATGCAAGAGGGTATACAAAACAAGATCATGCATTTAGTTATGAGTATAGATAGTAATTTGTGATCATTGTACACTAGAGATTATTCATACTGTTGTTATGAATCCATTTCTAAAAACTATGGTGAATGTATTAACCAAAAATTTGGATATGTTAGTCCATGGAATTTGGTTCCACTAGATGTTACTAATACAAATGATGAAGTTGAGGATGGAATCCTTGATGATATTCCATTGATTTCTATCGATTATGACCATATTTTAGATTTTATCAAAATTGGTACGTGTATATATAAGTTTAATGGATTCATAAACTCAATCAATAAATAGAGAGAATGTACACATGTTATTATTTACTAGTAAATTTAGATGGTACGTATATCTAGTAAAATATACAAGTCTGTTTAATTTATATTTATATAGGTCAAATTGAAAACATATTTTATAGGACATGTTTTTGTAGTAATAACATAGCCTACAAATATGGAAGGTTTTAGTTACTATTTATTAAATTGCACCAAGGAAAGGATGAAGCTAACAAAGAATGAAACAAGTGATGGAATTATCTTTTAGTATAGCCATCTTATAATTTTGATTGTCCTATCTCTTCATCTAGTGACAAGACGTGGCATCTGTAAGTAGAGACTTGATATTGATGACCCTAAGAGAATATTAAATGTTATCCAAGAGTGAGCTAAACCACTTGATGTGGACTAAATCACATATGAAATATGATTTGTACTAAATTTTTCACAAGCGAGATTGAAGGTTTTCTTAGCTCCATTCTTTCCTACCAGTTCCCATAGTGAATGAGGCAATTTTATAAAAATTGTAATATCTCAAAAATTTCTTAAAGAGATTATTTATTACTTATCAAGGAATATGAATGTGTATCATGAATGTTGCAATAATTTATTTTTATCTAGTTGATTAATTAGGTCATGTGGATACTTATCTGGTTGGAATATGAACGTGTATCATGCATGTTGCAATACTTAATTAGGATACTTTATTTTTATAGTTGATTAAATTAGGACATGTGTTTTAAAAGGATTCATTAATGTTATTTACTACTTGACCTTGTCTTAAGGGGATACTTTATATCATCTATATGTCAAAAATAATATAAGTTAGATCATCAACATTAAATATAAAGTACACATTGAATGTAAATATAAGTAAGATCATAAAACATTGATCTCAAGTATCTAGCATGTCAAACATCATTCATAGAATAAACTGACATATAACATAGTTCGTCAAACATATAAATTAGATCATCAAACATGTATATATTAAACACATGTCAAAAATATAAAAATGAACTACATCATCAGATCATAGGTCAAGTATTTAATCATCAAATGTTGATCTAGAGTATAACACATGTCAAACATCAATCACTAAATCAAGTATATAATGTATGTCAAGGTCAAGATGTCAAACATAATATAACATCAGTATAGCCATCTTGTAATTGTCACTAATTTATTACTCCATCCAATCACAGGACATGGCATTTGTAGGTGGAGACCTGATACTGATGACCATGAGAGAATATTAAATGTTAACCAAGAGTGAGTTAAACCACTCTATATGGACTAAATCACACATGAAATATGATCTGTACTAAAATTTTCATGGGAAAGACCAGAGGTTTTATTAGAGGCATTCTTTCCTACCAGTGCTCGTAGTGAATGGAGCAATTTTCTAAATTATATAATATCTCAAAATTATCTTAAGGAGATGATTTATTACTTATCCAGGAATATGAATGTGTATAATGCATGTTGTAATACTCTATTTTTATCTAGTTAATTAATTAGGTCATGTGGATACTTATCTAGTTGGAATATGATTGTGTATAATACATGTAGCAATACTTACACTAATACATTTGGTACCAAATTGCAACGGCAGTGCCGTTGCAGTTTTTCGGTCACAACCTTGTCGTTGTCGCAATTGTGATGATAGACCGTCGCAATTGCGACGACGACGAGGTTGTGACGGAAAAACTGCAACGGCACTGCCATTGCAATTTGGTACCAAATGTATTAGTGTTAATTAGGATACTTTATTTTTATAGATGATTACATGAGGACATGTGTTTTAAAAGGAGTCATTATTATTGTTTACTACTTTACCATGTCTTAAGGGGATGCTTTATATCATCTATGTGTCAAACATAATATAATTTATATTATCAAACATATTTAACTTAGATCATCAAAATTAAATATAAAGTACATGTCGAATCTAAATACAAAGTAGATATCAAGTATATAGCATGTAAAACATCATTCATAGAATGAACTTACCTATAACTTAGATTATCAAACATAAAACTTGGATCATCAAACATGTGTATATTAAACACGTGTCAAAAATACATGAATGAACTACATCATCAAATCATAGGTCAATTATTTAATCATTAAATGTAGATATTGAGTATAACACATGTCAAATATCAATCACTAAATCAAGTATGTAATGTATGTCAAGATCAATGAGTCATAGATTGAAAGTACGTAAACATCACACATGTATAGAGTGAGATTATATAACATTTGAAACATCAATCATAGATCAAGTATGTAAGTTCATGAAAAATAAAGATCAAGTACTGTAAACAAGAAACACATGTCAATCATGTAAAAACATAGATCAAAAGTCTACAAACAAAATAATATCAAAGTAAAATGTATGTCAATCGTTTAGAGTCTAGAGAGAAAATATAACATCAAATACATGTAATATGTCTAGATCAAATATGAATGTGCCTAGGACTCATCATGATGACTCCTCACTAAGAGGTCCCTAGAGTGACTACCATGTTGTGAAAGATGTGTAGAGCCCTACAGAGAAAGTGATACAAATTAACATATGTATCTTTTTAAGTTTGATAAAATATTAGAAGAAAACATGTGATAAAGTGTGTAAATTAAATATATGTATACATCGATAAATTAAAAACTCACATGTCCGCTATTGATATCATCATCAAGTGTGTCTTGATGAAATACACGATCACTCTTCAAAGGAGCAACAAGAGGCATCTCCCATTAGAGAAAAATATCATATATATGTATAAATATCATGTATTGAAGTCAATTTTTTTTTTAAGAAAAAGTAAATTTACATGCCATGAAATATTACAAATTTAACTTAAATTACAACATTAAAAATATCTATATGTAAAAATATACATGTGCATATACACATGTGTGTTTACATGCACATATATGCATAGATATACAGACACACACACATATATATATACACACACATGTATATGAATATAAATGATACACACACACACATATACATATGTGTGTGTGTGTGTGTGTGTGTGTGTGTGTGTGTGTGTGTGTGTGTGTGTGTGTGTATGTATATGTGTGTGTGTGTGTATGTGTGTATGTATATATATACACACACACAGATATATATATATATATATATATAATATATATATACACACACACACATGTATATATTCTATATATAAACATGTGTGTGTATATATATAATATTCTATATATATACATGTGTGTGTGTGTATATATATATATATCTGTGTGTGTGTGTGTGCATATATGTATACATATACACACACACATATGTATATATGTATATACACACACACACACACACATATATATATATACATGTATATATATATATATATATAAATATAGACATAGACACACACATATATACATGAAGATAAATATGAAAAATAATAAATAATATAAAATGAGAAGGTATACAAAGTGAAATACCTTTGAAAAAGATGTTTGAAAGTCGAGAGGGTTCAAACCCCACCAAAATATTAACATCTTACTTTTGATATATACATATGTGATGTAGCCCAAAAAACCTTAAGAGAAATTACTCAGAAGATACACAACAAAATGTTATAGAATTCGAACTCTTCATTAACTTCTCCAACTTACTCTACCTCTACAATGAAATAAAACTCCTACTTAATACAATTCCAAAAATTACTAGATTTGGCAGATTTTTGGGAAAAATAGATTTTTTCTATTTTTGGTAATTTTCAAAACTCATCCTATGAATCCTGATTTTTCCCAAGAAAAGCTCCCAACTAAGGCAAGTCGAATTGCCAACTAACCCACTAAATCAGAAGCATGATTTTAGATTTATTACAAAAAACAAAACTCAAAAAATTGGAAAGAAAGAGAAAAAGCCAATTTTGGAGGTCAAGATGAAATTTCAGGCTCCCAAAAATAGGTCAAAATGGCCACCAACAAGGTTGGCTGAGTTGGTGGTGCAGAGCACCCTAGGGTTTAGCTCAAAACCCTAGCCCCAGCAATTTTGAACAGGTTTTGATACAAGTCTTTCAACGAGAAAGTCATATTTTGCCTAGTCGCTCAGTCACGGAGCCAGCAGCAAGCAGAAAGGTAATGCATCGCACACTCGCGAGCTAGTTATGTGTTAAGTCTGTTAGTGAGCGAGTGCGCGACGAGGAACTAGTCACTCAGTCGCAGACGGCTAGTAGGAGAAAACAGTGCGCGACAATGCGACGAGCATTGGATCGCTCAGTCGCCAGGCAAAAGTCAGCTCGGGGAAACGCGTGGCAAGTGCGCGATGGGTGTTCAATCGCTCAGTCGCGAAGACAAACAGTTCAGTCCTGGTGTGTGAGTGAGCGACACCTAATGCATCACCAAGTCGCAGGTGAATTGATAGTTAATGAAAATGCACGGCGAGTGCGCAACTTGAGCTCATTGCTCAGTCGCCGAGATAGGGCCAGCTCGTCAGAACGAGTTGCGAGTGCGCGACGGGTTATATCGTAGGGTCGCCGATGAATTTCCAGTTCGACCAGAAGTGCAGCAAGTGCACGACTAACATGCATCACCGACTCACAGAGCAAGGAGCAGTCAATGAAGATGCAGTGCGAGTATGCGACTTGAGCTCATCGCTCAGTCGCAGCATAAAACGTGGCTCGTGAAAAAGCAATGCGGGTGCGCGACATGAGTTCATTGCTTAGTCACCAAGGAAAAGACAGAACATGAAAAGACATTGCGAGAGCGCGACATGAGCTCATCGCTCAGTCGCGAGGTAAAAGTCAAGTCAGGAAAAGACGTAACGAGGGTGCGACGAGCAGGTAATCGCTCAGTCGCAGAACTAGACATGAAAGGTGATTTTCATTCGCGACTATGCGATGGAAAATAGAACAGTCAAATGGTCAAATATGCTGACGTGTCAGAAGGAGAAGACATTGAAAAGTCTTAACCGTGAAATAGAAAAGGAATGACATGAAGGAAAGAAAGATGACGAGAGTGTCGACCATGCGGAGAACGTGAAGACAATTTGCAGAGAGCATGAAGAACAGAGAACAGCTAGAAGGCTGGGATCGACAGGTAACCACCAGGGTTACAGAATCAAGGAGAAGACAGAGATAAAACTGAGAAGAAGAATCAGTGAGAGAGTTCAGTTCGGTTGTTGTTCAGTGAAGCTATTCGTGACAGTTAGTTAGTAACAGAGAGTTTCTGGAGACTAGTAGAAAGTTGTAATATTCTGTGTTATCAATAAAGAGAAGTTTTGTCTGTATTTGTGTGTTTTGTTATTCTAATCAGACTTCTGTAAAGTACTATTTTGTTTCTGTTAGATAACATGGGTGCTTCTTGACTCTGATAATCTGCTAAATGGATTGTGACAGTCAAGAAGCATCCACCTTGTACATTATGTTTGTTTCTGTATTTGGGTTAGTTGAGAAGCTAGTCAAGTTTGCAAACAAGTCCTAGGCGAGCCTATGGTCCGGATAGAGAACTTGTAGATGAGATACATAAGTCAGAAGGTGCATGACTGTAGGGAATTCAGTCATGAAGAGTGAGAGACAGTGAGGAGTAAAAGATTTCGGTGGGTAGGGAACCTAGGATAGAGGGAACAGAATAGTCCTTCTGGTTAGGGTCTAAGAGTAGCCCTAAGAGACTCAAGGATGAGTCTAGAGAGTCCTGAATTGAATAGGATTCCAGGTGAGATTCCTAGAAGAGAGTAGGAATTTTAGAGAGTTAGGTGACCTTCCCATCAGATTGGTATCAGAGCTAAGTAAAAGATTTGGGTTTGAAATCTGTAAATGTTTCAAAGTACTGAGGGATCAGTAGAACAATTAGCCATGGTGAAAAATGTAGAATTGGCTAAAGAAGTGAATGACCAAAAGGAGAGAAATAGACTCCTTGAAGAAACTCTATAAGTAATGAAGAAACAACTAGAGGATATTGCTGATAAAGTGACTGGAGAAGTAGAAAGC
>MU226756.1:0-15084 GCA_018584345.1 Thuja plicata
TAAGGAGTCCAAGAAATCTTATGGATTAGATGATTAGAGTTTGAGATCCAAATGTAAGACCAAGTTACAAGTTTTGGCCATTTATAAGCCACTTGGTACACTATGGTCATGGATCAATAATTTTTTTTTTCTAGGATAGTCTAATTCTCTTAGGATGGTTTTCAATAAGTTGGTTTCCTTTTTAGGGACTAACATTGTCTCATGAGTCAAAATTACTCATTTCTAGCAAATTGCAAAAAGTTGCTCAAATGCAACTTTGCATAACATTAACAACTTTTAAAAGTTTATTTTAACTCTCTTTCCCAATGGATAGGTGGTGTAAAAACTATTGTAAAGTTGTTGAGGGAAGCCTTCATAGCCCTCACAGGCAGGTGGAAGGCATACAATGTAATATTTTGGCTCAAATCAATAAAATAAGACTGTTTTCCTACATTTTGGTGAGACTAGTGAATTGTACATCCATTTACATACTTAGAACTATATAAAACCAATTGGGCCTGATTCTCCTATGAACTAGATTTGGAATGCAATTGGTTTGAGGAAAAGATCTTCTCTCTAACTCAAGCTATCAGGTTTTTACTCACTGCAGCTCTGTTCGATCCCCATTTTTGAAGGTTTTTATTGGTTTTCACTTTGGAAGCGTTTCCACCATGGGATTTTCATGAACTTTGGTGGAAAGCTTATTTTTAATATGTATTCCATGTTTTTTCAAGTAGTTTTTGTGCTAGTGCAAGGTGATGGCTGTTTAGATGAGCCCTAGGTGTATATCTCAATGTATGCACCAAATCTGAAAATAAAATACATAAATGAGCATAACTCCTGGGAAGCAGAGAACCAAGACCTATAACTCTAGATTTAGAGTTATTTTGGCATCCCCTAAATGTCCCAATTCATTTTAGGGATAAAACCCATTGTTTTTTATTACTTCCTTCTTTAACCAAGGCCTAACTAGCCCTTTGAGCTAGTCTTCAAACCTTTGATTCCAAGCATGGAATAAGGTTTAAAATCTCGGTGCTCTTAAGGTAGGTGTGTCTCAATAAAGGGTATTTGAATCTTAGATTCAATTCTAATATTTTTTGGAAGTTTTTAAATTTAAATTGACTGGTGTCTCTAGATAGGGCTACAAGCCTAGACTGCACTATTTGGCTTTTGCATGGGAAACACTCAAATCTATTTGTTTGGGTAATTGCGATAGAAGAACCTTGTTATCCCCATGTTTTTTAAGACCTCTATTTACTTTGTGTGGTATTGTAAGCCTTGAGACCTTCTTTGGGCACTTGGGTTATTGTCATTGAATGGAGTCAATGTGAATATGTTGTACTAGTTTGTCAAAGGTGTGAGTGTGAGGGCTTGTTATTCATCATAAGGAGTTAGGAATCTAGTGATTGGATAATTTACCCTTTCCACTTAACTTAAGTGGTATCAGAGAAATTTCTACTCCTGAGGATGAATAAATCCCTGCAAGAGTTACAAACACAGAACTTGCAAGGATAGTGAGAGAACAAAAGGTAGCGAATGTAGCACTAACCAAGAGGCTTCAAGAACTTGAGAAAAAGGTAGAGAGGGGAAGAGAAGACATGTCAAGTAGTGAAGAAGGGATTGAAGAGGAAGATGACACCCATTATTATGATGTGAACATTCATGCAGACCAGAGACCCCTCCTAGATGCCTTGAAATCTATGGGGAGAAGAACCATGTAGGAGAAGTTGGATTTAACAACTTTCAATGGAAAGATGAATGTAGATTTGACCTTGGACTGGAATGAGGCCTTAAAAATATTTCTTGAATGTGAGGAAATTCTTTAAAATAAAAGGGTAAAGATGGCAAGATCCAAGTTAAAGGGAGCAGCCCTAACTTGGTGAAACTTTATCCAAACAGAGAGGGTGAATAATGGGAGAAATATGATTACTTCATGGAATGAGATGATAGCATTGATCAAAGAGACATATGTGCCTAAATATTATGGGGTGAAAATCCATAGAAGGAAGAAAAAATTAAAGCAAAAGGACATGGATGTAGGCTCGTACACCGAGGAGTTCTTAAGACTATGTATGAAGACTAATGCAGTAGAAGAAGAGGAAGAAAAGATAGCAAGGTACATGAATGGCCTTAAGGTATCTATTCAAGAAGAACTTAGCCTACACTACCCTACATCAGTAAAAAAATGTTATCAAATGGTACTCAAGGTAGAGGAGAAGTGGAAAAGAAAGAAAGACTTTAACAAGGGAAAGGACAATGATGGTGGAAATAATTTTAGAGGAAGGGGTACCTCTTGGAATAGAGGACAATACAATGGTAGCAGCAACAAGACCCCTGACCTAAGCCAAGAACATAAAGAAAATGGTGAACCAAACTTCAGAGGAGACTTCAGAGGAAGGAGACCCTTGAATAGAGGGAGAACAAATGTAGGAAGGGGAAATGGACCTCTAAGATGTTACTACTGCAACCAACTTGGACACCATGTAGGGAGATGCCCTGAGAAAAGGAACAATAATAATCAACGAGAAATAAGAGCACAATTAATTCATGAAGAGAATCAAGGTGACAATGAAAATCCTAGAGACCTAGAACCAGAAGAAGGCATAAATCTGATGATGAGGAAAACATTTCTACAAATACCACAGTCTGTACAACCATCACAAAGAAAGAATTTGTTTAGGACAAAGATAAAGTGCCAAGGAAAGGTATGTAACTTTTTTTTATAGATTTTTGTTCAACTGAAAAATATGGGTTCTAAGGAAATGGTACAAAACTTAAATTTAAATAAAGTCCCCCATCCTTGTCCTTATCATGTATCTTGGCTCACCAAAGGGCAGCAAACTTTAGTAGCTAAACAAGCATTAATATAATTCTCTTTAGGTGAAATTAAAGACAAAGTCAGGTGTGATGTCATTGAGATGGATGCTTTCCACCTCTTGTTAGGAAGGCCTTGGCATTATGATGTGGATGCCACACATAACTATAGGAAAAACACCTACACCATTGTGAAGGAAGGGATCACCTATACCATGAAACCATTACCTAATCAAAAATCCAATAAAGAGTCCACTATTAGAGTCATTGGTAGAAAGGAAATGGAAAAGACATTGAGGGAATTAGAAAATGAAGGGTATGTGTTGGTTTTGAAACCCAAAGAAAATGACGTCTCCAAAAAGATAGAAACCATACCAAGTGAAGTCAAAGAACTAATAAATAAATACAGTGATGTAGCCACAAATGAACTACCCTCTACCCTCCCACCCTTGAGAGACATTACTCACCAAATAGACCTCATGCCCAGAGATTCTCTACCTAATAAGGAACCTTACAAGTTAACCCCTAATCAAAATGCTGAGATCTCAAGACAAATCAAGGATATGTTAAAAAATAGACTAATACAGAAGAGTTTGAGCCCATGTGTTGTCCCTATTAGGAATAAGGTGTTTCAGCCTTTTATACTTCCTTACATTTGATATTATTATTTTTCATAATTAATTGTTTGCAAATAATGTATTTAAGTTTGATATCCATTTTGTCATTTAGTTGAGTGGACACGTTGTGTTTTCACTCCAATGAAGAAGATGAAAAGGATGATCAAACTTAGTCTAGGTGGATCGAGGCATCCCTTTGTGTGGTAGAGGTTATTTTCCAAATGTCGGTACTTTGGACAATGTGTAAGGTAATCATGAATGAAACGGTTATGACAGATTCCTATGACGGTCATTAATATTTGTAAGAGCTAATTGTGAAAGATTTGATGATGGGTGAAGACATGCAAGACATGAGGAAACTAATCATGTTGAGTACTCTATACTCTTCTACAATTCATGGGTTTCGAGGCATCGCCCCAAAAAAAAAATTTGGGTCCCTATTTTCTCAGAGAATGGTAAAACCCTAATACAGTTGTCTTTGGAAGTTTCCCTAAATAGGAAGGCGCATGATATAAGCATTTTTTAGGGTTGTAAACTGAAGAGTGAGAAGTGTGTATTGTTGGTATACTTATATGCTGCCAAATTTGTCTTCAAGTGTTGATTATCTTCTTAAAGAACTTTCATTGCAAGTGTATTGTAAACAAAAATAGTTTTGATTAATACATTGTGCTGGTTTTGGAGTGCTGAGGTTTTTTACCAAAAGGTTTTCCCGAGGGTAAATCATTGTGTCATTCTCATTTTTCTATGTATGCATGTTATTGTATTATCATTCTATAATTGATAAGGGTTAAATCTGAATTTTCATGATCCTCTTCTTGGTATTTTAGCATAGGGAACTATTTTATGCACACTTAGCTTCCTTTCTGTTGGTATCAGAGCCTGGCTAGTTTTGGTTCTATTTGTTAGGGTACAGGTTTTTTGAGCTAATCTCTAGTTCAGTGGGAGTGTTGTTGTAGAGTGTTCATAACGTTATTGTAGGAAGAGATGAAAGGTTCTTCATACAGTAGAATGGAGGTGGAAACGTTCAATGGCAAAAAATTTGAGTTGTGGAAACTCAAGATGGAAGACATGCTCGTAGACCGTGATGTGGGAGGTGGTTGAAAACAATTGAACCACCTCACAATAGGTGTGGAATAATCATGCTCAAGGCCTTTCTCAGGAATAGTTTATTCAATCTAAGGACTACTTCTCCCATTATGAGGTGCATTTAACTTGTCAACCCAGGGACGTATACTTGAAATGGTCGGCATGATATGTGCACTAGGTTCCTTAAGGAGTCATTATGCTTATGTTGCAGGAACGTAAAAATGCATAAAATAAACCTACACTAGTGTTGCTGGAAAAGAATACACTTATCTCCTTATTGAAATGAATGCTATAAATTGAAAAATCTACTTAAACCTATACTTTCAACCTAGAACATCTATTATAACTATCCTTGCTGATGCTACAGGAACATTCACAAGGTACAATGCTGCACGAAGAAATTGTAACTTATATCTGAAATACTGGAAATATTGGAAATTTTGGAAGGAAATCTATTCTATTCTAACCTATTCCACCTCCCAAGTGGCCCCCCTTGTTTGATTTCTACTAATCTATTAACACGGAACATAAACCAAGAATTACTTCATTGTATTTCAAAACCTCATTACATAAAAACAATACATGAAACTTAAAATAGCTTGCTGTAAGATATAACAGTTTTCTTCCAAAAACTTCTTTCTCTAAATTTCCTATCTAACTTCAAACTATCGGTCCAATCCCTATAAATACAAAATAGAAAAGAAACTTTCTTGCTGAAAATATGTTGGAGAAGAAGATGGAAATGCAATAGCCTGAGGTGTCGGTAATAAAGCTTGGGTGACCAGTTCAACATAATAAAGTGCAGAGGGAATATAGAAGAACTACATCCCTACATCCTGGAATAATGGCTCCTCCATTGTAGCATCCATGTCTTCTAGTGTTGTGATGATCACTCTGCCGTAGCTGGTCCTCAACAGTCTTGCTTAAATATTGTCGACCACTCTCTAGCCACTTCCTCTCCTGTCAAGTTAGTTGTGATGCGGAAATATTCATGCAACAAGATTAATCAAATTAAATCTAGATATTAGAACATATATTATGATGGTTATATGAAATACTGCACTATATGTATAATATTAGCAAAATATGTCACAAATATCTACCCATGGTTTATCAGTTCTATCTGGACTTTATCACAAGTTTTAACTGGCTAGGTTCACAAATGTTTTGTCAGAATTTAGAATAGAGTATTTAAAATTATACAAAATAAAGGCAATAATTTGGCCTTATCATCTACCCCTTGGTTAATCAAATGCTTTTCCTCAAGCATTTCATCTTCTGGCAACTGACCTAAAGTCACCAACTTCAATTCTTCCTCACCTCTAGCTCTTGAAGGAGTAGTAGAATCCTCTTGTTCTTTCCCAAACTTCCCTTTTGTGATCCTCCTGTAGCCTATCAAGCCTGGTAGTATTGATGTCATACAAGGGCCAAAGGAGCATGGACGGCTACATTGTGAGTGGACACTACAGATCCTACCTAATTTGCCTACCCAGCTCCATGTATTTTGGTGCTTGATGTATGGCTGCTTCAAGGTTAATGGGGCTGTGTGGTTCTAACCTTTTGAATGCCTCTGATAATATGCCCCATCTACTTCTGGGATCGGTTAAGGCTCTTTGGAAGACAAAATAAGACACTTTTTCATCTTCTACATACACATCTATTCTGATCTTGCAAATTTTATCTCTGATTTCCTTTTTAATATTCCCATATGTCAGTTTGAACCAATCCCTTAGGAATACTTCTGGTTGACTTCTTTCTTCTCTTAAAGGCAGGGATTCCATTTTCTCAAGTTCTTTTTAATTCTCCAATTGTCTATCATAGTTATCCTCATTGTGCATCCAAGAAATTAGGGCCCTTAGGTGTATATCCCCTATGTAAAGTAGGGGATTCCATTCAGTCTCTGTAGAGATGATGAAATTATGCACATACAACTCACAGAGTAAGTTTTTTTGCCAAGATGGAAGGGTCTGGTATAAACCATAAAATTCCTGGGCTATTTTGAACTCTGCATTTACATCTTTGAGGGTCATCATCAATTGGGATAGGAGGATTTTTTTATTTTAGACATATGGTATAGACCATAGGTGGCAGTCTACAAGCAATTATCTGGTCAGTCAACTTAAGGGCATGTTCCATTCTTTGCTTCTTCCTTACCAACTAATCTTTTAATTCTGCAATTTCCTCTCCTTGTTCTGCCATTTCCTTCTGCAATTTATTTTTCTCTTCTCCCCATAGAGTGGTTGTTAGCACATTCTTATTATATAACTAGAAGAGAAGCATTTGCAGAGTAATCAGACCAATATTTTCATCCTGGTTATTCTTCCTCCTTTGTTCCCTCCATAACTGCTCTAAGAAATTTATTAACCAAGTTCGCTTATAGGAAACTAGGGCATTTCTTGTGCAAGATAGCTAGTGAGTTATAGGGGCTTCTTTTTCATGGGTTGGAGCATCCTGGTGACTAACTCCATGGTCATTTTGACATACATTTGGCTTAGCTTCACACTCCTCATCCAGATTTTGAGGAATGTCTAGAATCTCAGACTGGTTGGGAGAATCATTTGGAACAATATGAATAGGAGTTTCCTCCTCAAATTGTTTGGGGCAAGCGGACTGGCTTTTGGTGGGTACTTTAGGAATATTCCCTCTCATCTTAGAGCTTCTTCTTATAGAGATTTCCTCAACCTCTACAACCTTTTTCTTACTAAACCTTTTTATTTTGTTTGTTGTAGGAGTAGTGGCTGCAGGAACTGATTTCATTTTCTTCCCTCTCGAGACTGTAGGGTTTTGTGGCTCAACTGCAGGAACCAAAGCTTCTCCCACTAACTTCTATTTTCCTTTTGTTCAGGAAGAAGTAGGTATATTACTCATGTGAGTGGGTAAAGCCACATTTTCTTGTAAATATTTGGTTTCTGCCCCTTGGGTACTTTGCTTAGCAACTGGGTCAGGGGGAATGGCATTATCTTGGCTAATTTGCACATTAGGGGCAATTTGAGGCTGCAGGGTTTTATGATGTACAAATTATTCCCATGCCATAGGAGAGACGTCCCTAAGAGATCTTTCTATGAGAAATTTAATTAGGGCATGGTGAGTAATAGAATTGTCATTTCCTTTCTGGGTTTCCTCGGCACTAATGCACAACATATTAAACAAGAAATTGGGGGCATTCATTGGGATATTATGGTGTACATAACTAAATAGCTTAAAATGATGCACATGAAAATTAGAAAATATTCCTTTACAAGTGAAATACTTGATAATGTGTGTGGCCAACTCATGATATGGTGGAGGAATGGAGATTCTTTTTCACCCATGTTTAGTGATCTCTAGTGGAGGGTCACTTGGTAGGGTAAACTGGGCCATAGTTGACTTGGCATCATGCGCATTGGGGTAGTGTTCCCCTGCTATTGGCAAATCAGTTACTTAGATTCTATTCGCTCCTCTGTTGCAAAAACTATAAACCCCCATACCATTGCTTGGCCTTCATCAAATGTGTTTGCAAATTCTATTGATGCTTCTTCATCAAACTCCGTCAATTTTAAGAAATATCCCTGCCATCCACAGGCATTAAATCTTCTTACTACCTCAACATCAGAAAGTAAAATATTATGAACTACTGGTTTATGCCGCTGCAATTGGTACCCCATTTGTGCTTACCAAATTCAACCTCTGCTCTATTCTCAATAATTACCTTCTTCTATTTTGAATTTCAGACTACTTCTTGTAAAACCACAAACCCTTTTTCACATTCTTCTGGTATTCTTGGCATGAACAATAATAATGTACTTTAATAGAATGAATTATAGATATTCATGTGAGAGTTATGTCATGGTTTTAATACTGGGTCACATCTATTCTGACAATTAGGGGTTTATTTGGAATAAAGGTATGACACTTGACACTTGTGTGATGCGGCAGCTAGATTTTAATTAAGGCAAGGCTGAAGTATAGATTTGAGGATCTTAACGAGTAAATAGAAATGAAATTTTAGGAATTGGCACACTTCCCTGCCCCCTACAAAATATTGACAAGTGTCCTCACTTGTTAGACTTGATAGAAGGTATGAAACTGGATTAAGGTGGCAATGATACATTTATTGCAGTATTCGATATAACCAACAAAATCTATGTGCTAAAAATGGAAATAAATTTGAAAAGCTCATACCTATTAATTGATCATCGCACGTTGTAGGAAAAGTTGGCGAGAGTGGAATGATAGTAGTGGAAGTTGGCATGTGTCAGTGCATGATCTCTTTATTGAAAGAATAGAAAAATGATGACGTGGGAGGTGGGTGGATGGAAGATTAAGGAATGAAATGGGTTGAAAAAGAAGAATGTAGAAAGTGAATGGAGAATTTGAACTTTATGTAAAAATAAAGTTTTTATTATGGTCATTCTTTGAAGGAATTCTTATTGAAGAGCTGTATGAAGGAGGTTGACACCCTCTGCTATAGGAAGTGTTACCTGTTGATCCTTTAAAATTGGCTGGTTGAATTGTTGTAGGAAGCCTTCTTTCATCTGTGGTTGGTGATACAACTTTAGTCTATGTCCATTGACTAATAGCTTGAAGTGTATAGGGTCAATTGTGGTCAACTAGACTACTCCATTTGTAAATACATGGATTATTTCATATGGACCCAGCCATCGTGTCTATAGCTTGCCTGGTATCTCTTGGAATCTGGAATCATATAACAATGCCTAATCTCCAACTTGGAACTGCTTACTCTTAATATGGGAGTCATACCACTGTTTCCTTTGCTTTTGGATAATTTATGTGTGCTGTAGGGTAGACTTACGCATTTCATCCAAAGAATTGAGATGCAGCAAGTGTTCTCTCTGTACTGTAGGAAGATCAATATTTAACTCTAGCACTATTCTTAATGTCTTGTGTTCAAATTCAATCAATAGCATTTCTTCTTTTCCATATAACAGTTTGAATAGAGTGAACCCCGTGGTGGTCTTCCATGTTGTTCTATATGCCCAAATAGATTCTGATTATCTACTGCTCCAATCTCAGTGATGCAAATAAACTGTCTTTGTTAAGATTGCTTTGATTTCCTGATTTGTAACTTCTGCTTGTCCATTGGCTTGAGGGTGATAGGGGCTTGATTTCCGATGTCTGATATTATATTCCTTCATGAGCTCTGTTATCAGATTAGATATGAATTGAGTACCTTGATCAGTAACAAGTTCTCTTGGCACGCCATATCTAGTAAAAATTTCTTCATACAAAAATTCAGCAACTTTATGATCCCTGGCATGATTCATTGCTCTTAATTCGACCCATTTGGTCAGGTAATATATGCACACCAGAATGTATGACTTCCTATTGGATGGAGGGTCTATTGGACCAATAAATTCCATCCCCCATTTATCAAATGGTGTTACGACCACCTGTGGGTTTAAGGGCATTTCATCTAATCTTGTTGGTCAGCCCATTCTTTGACATTTGTCACATGTCCTTGTATAACTGGCTGCATCTTTGTGAAGTGTAGGCTAGTAGTAGCCAGTTGTTAAAATATTTTGTGTTTTTCTTTTGGCTACAAAGTGTCCTCCACATGGTTCATTATGACATGCATGCAGAATGTCATATGTCTCATCTTCTCTCAAACATCTCCTCATGACTTGGTCAGGTCCAGTGTAAAATAAAGTTTTATCAATCCAAGAGAAATGTAATCTTTCTCTATAAGAAGCTTCTTATCCTTATAAGAGAAATGTGTGGGCATTTTGTTAGCTGATAGGTAATTAACTATATCAGCATACCATGGATTTTGGATGGCAATATGAAATAAATGTTAATCTGGAAATGCATCATCTATCAAAGTAGTATCTTCTTTATCATGATGAATTCCGGATAGATTATCAGCTACCACATTTTCTTTCCCTAGCTTGTCAATGATTGTTATATAAAATTCCTACAAAAGAAGAAGCCATCTTACTAACCTACCTATGATGGCAGGTTTGTTCATGAGATACTTAATTGATGCATGGTCAGTATGAACAAAGATAGGATAACCAGTTACATAATGGCAGAATTTGTTCAGAGCATAAACTACTGCTAGCAATTCTTTCTTAGTCACTGAATAGTTTAACTTTGGTCCATGTAGACTCTTACTGATATAATAGATTTTATTTTCAAGGTTTTTAGACTTTTTTCCTAAGACATCACCTATGGCATAGTCTAAAGCATCTGTATGTATGTGAAATGGCAAAGTCTAGTCAGGACCCCTAAGTACTAGTGCAGTTGTCAAAAGTGACTTGAGCTGTAGGAAGGATTCATCACATTCATTTGTCCAAGAAAATTCAGTTTCTTTGGTAAGTAAGTTGTATAGAGGACTAGCTATTTGACTAAAGTTTTGGATAAACCTCCTATAATAGCCAGCATGACCTAGGAAAGATCTGACATCTTTTTTCTTAGTAGGAATAGGGAGTGTGAGAATTACCTCTATCTTTGCAGGGTGTACCTAGATTCTAGCTTCAGAGATAAAATGTCCCAACACCACTCCTTCCTGCATCATTAGAAAGCACTTTTCACTTTTGAGAGACAGGTTATGTTCCTCGCATCTGATTAGTACTTTATCCAAGTTATTCAGAGATTTCCTTAAATGTGACACCGAATGTAGTGAAGTTGTCCATGCAGATTTCCATGCAATGATGTGATATATCAGTAAAGATGTTGATCACAACTCTCTGAAAGGTAGCAGGTGCATTGCATAATCCAAATGGTAATACTGAATAAGCATATGTGCCCAAAGGGCATGTAAATGTGGTCTTTTCTTGATTTTTGGGGGCAATGCTTATCTGATTGTAACCACTGTATCCATCCAGAAAGGAAAAGTATTTCTTTCTAGCCAAATTATCCAAGACCTGGTCAATAAAAGGTAAAGGAAAGTGGTCCTTCTTTGTGGCATTATTTAATTCCCTATAATCCACACATATCCTCCACTTACCTCTTTTCTTAGGTACAATGACCAATGGTGATACACAGTTGCTATCAGAGATTGGATAGATGAATCCAACATCCAACAACTTCTGCAACTAAGTTTTAACTATTTCTCTCAGTGCAGGATTTATTCTCCTCTGAGGTTGATGAAATGGCAAGCTTCCATCACTGATGTAGATCCTGTGGGTGCAAAGTTTAGGGTTTAGTCCCTCCATATCCCCATAATCTCATGCAAAGGTATTTTCATGCTGACTAAGGAGCTTGGTTAACAATGCCAACTAGGATTGGGACAACTTGTTATTTACATGGAGGTTACGAATAGGGAAAAGTTCCACTATTGTTGCGAGCTCTACCATTGATACTTTGGGCACTGGACTTGTAGCTATTTCATTTGGCAGTAATTGATCAATTATTTCAAGGGTTGCTGGAAATATACAGTCCTCATACGTACATAGCTATAAAACAGAACTCTCTGAAACATCTTTAGCCATAATACATTCATTGGTAAGAATGCCCTATATCACATCATCTTCCTCTTGCATCTTTAGAAAATATTTCCTATGCAACATCATGAGCTGGGCTACTGAATTCATCTCTTCCTCATCATCCCCTAAGTCTGGCCAAATAGGTTCTCCCAAGTCTGGCTAGGGTTGGGCAGGAGGATATAGAGCTAGCTTCCTTATGGCTTGACCATTTGAAATTGTCATACTACCTTATCTGCAATTAATTTTTGCATCAGTGGTGGCTAACCAGGGTCTTCCCAAGATTACAAGATAGCCAACAAAGTTTACTTTAGGTGATAGGATAAGAAAATTAGTAGGATACTCCCATGAATCTAAGGTAACTATCACATCTTCTATGAGACCCTCTGGAGTAATAGTTGAACTATCAACAAGTTGTAACACTGTGGCTATTGTTCTTAAGCCTTCTATGCTTGGCCTATGCATTATATCTTTAGTCATCACATTTATTGCTGCTCCCAAATCAATTAGAGCATTTTTCACAGTCTGTCCATTTAATATTAGGTCGACTACTGGGTTGCCAGGATTTGAATACTTTGGTATTACCACCTTTCCTAACATGATATTTGCTAATTTCCCTACAACATGTACTATTTGAGGGTCTTTCTTCTTCCATCCTGGCTTCTTAAGGCATGCTTCCTTAATAGCCTTTCCATAAAGAGGTATATCTTTGATAGCTTGGAATAGAGGGATTTGAATGTTCATATTTTTCAGCTGCTCAATAATATCAAATGTTTCTTCCTCTTGGGGTATAGGTTTTTCTTTGTTTATCCTATGTGGAAAGGGTGGATTTATTGAAGTGTGGACAGTAGTTCTGTTGGGTATATCAATCGACTGGCTGGTATTTGGCAGTGTAGCTTCTAGAACTAGTGTTGCAGGAGTGTCTACAACTTCTATGATAATAGGATATTTAGGTGCAGGTAGAGTGGTACCGGACCTCAAATGGATATCAGCTATCTCTAATGAATAAGTAGGGAACTATTGTGTGTTAGTAGTGTACGTTTGCTACTGCTATTGTTTGTTGTTTGGATTTGGTTGTGGTTGAGCAGGCAATTGGGTTGGCTTTGGATTAGCATTAGTTACTGCAGTAGGTGGCATTATTGTAGGTGGTTACACTGGAGGTGGTAATTGTGGATAGATAGAATTTTGTTAGGCCACTGTGGAGGCCCCCTCCATTGATTAGTTTGCTGCTAATTTCCTTGCAGTGGTTGCCATTGATTCTGTTGATTAGGCCACTAGTTATTTTGCTGGTTTGGCCATTGGTTATTTTTCTAGTTTGGCCATTAGTTATTTTTCTGGTTTGGCCATTGGTTATTTTTCTAGTTTGGCCATTGGTTATTCTGCTGGTTTTTCCATTGGTTATTTTGTTGGTTTGGCCACTGAGGTTGAGAGTACTGAGAAGTGTTCTGATAACTTTGGTTTTGCCACTGATTATTGCCAGAATTTGAAAATTGTAGAGGATCTTGTGGAATACCTTATCATGAAGCCCATGGTCAACATTGAGCAACAAAGAAAACTTGATCATTGTCTCCTTCTATCTTCGTGTAGTCAGTTGGCAAATGTTGATTTTCCAGGTTTGCTACCAGCTTACATTTGCAATCTTTCTTTTGTTTACGACAGTGTGGACAGTACTTAGCCAATTATGATTTAGCTTCTGCATTCTTCTTCTTGGCATTCATTGTGTCAAGATGTGTAGCTACACCATTTATAATATCTTTCTTGAAATTCATGAGAAAATTAGATATCTCCAACTTTGAAATGCTCGAACCAACCCCTTTTGTGACTGTGGGTCGGTATCTTCTACCTTTCTTCACAGTTGACCTTGAGTAGTTGAGACAGATTTACTTGAGGTCATCCCAAGAGGATTGGGATATGTCTCCACCAGCCATCAAGTCTAATGCATCTAGACAGTTGTCATTTACCCCCCTCAAGAAGACTAGTTTCTACGAATCCTCTGCCAGTACATGCTGGGGATTCTTCTGCATTGTGTACAAAAAATGTGAAACATAGTCCTCCAATGTTTTGTCTTCCTTTTGAGACATCCTAAAGATATCATCTCCTTTTGGGTCACTCCCTTTGCAATAATATTTGTATTTCTGTAGAAACAACATCTGCCTCTCATCCTAGGTACCTTCTGCATTAGCTCCTAAGCCCATGAACTAGCATAAGGCTAACTCTTTTAGTGTTGCAGGAAACCACTTGAGCTTATGGGAATCGGTATTATAGTCAAATCTTCGATAGAGTATGTCAAACTCAAACAAGAAAGTGTTAGGATCCTTCATTATAAGACCATAAAACTTCAGAAGAGTAGTTGTGGGTATATTTTTGAGATTAGAATTATTTATAAGGCTTGGGAGAGGAAATGGAAAAGTAGGTTGTTCCATTACTGGAGGTATTTGATTATGGGGTTGCTGCTGGAAAGGAGCATTAGCTATGGGATTGTTAACAATAGGTGGATTTGTGCCAGAATTATTTAGAAAGCTAGCCAAGATTTCTGCAAAAGGTTGGAGGCCCCTTATATCAAGTGGTTCTGGTCTGGAGGAAGATGTTGCAGGAAAGTTGGGACTTGCATCTTCAAAGGGTAACTCAACTTATTCGACCTCCTTGTTCAAATTAGAAGAATCTACTAGGAGAAATCTGCCATATTCATCTCGTCGCCTTTCTCTTCGATACATGTAATTGAATTCTTTATGCTTGTCAAGCAATTTTTAGGGATACAAATATAAAAACTAACTAGGAATGAAAAAATGACTCAAAAATGTTCCTAGCTTGACACCATCCCCGGCAGCAGTGCCAAAAATGAACCGCCTCACAATAGATGTGGAATAATCATGATCAAGGCCATTAACTTGTCAACCTAGGGATGTACACTTGAAATGGTCGACACAATATGTGCACTAGGTTCCTTAAGGAGTCATTCTACTTATGTTGTAGGAAGGTAAAAATGCATAAAAGAAACCTACACTAGTGCTACAGGAAAATAATACACTTATCTCCTTTTTGAAATGAATGCTAGAAATTGCAAACTCTACTTAAACCTATACTTTCAACCTAGAACATCCATTATAACTATTCTTGCAGATGCTGCAGGAACATTCACAAGGTACAATGCTGCAGGAAGAAATTGT
>MU226756.1:46889-58202 GCA_018584345.1 Thuja plicata
TCCCTCTTTTATTCTTATCTGATGGTAGCCACTTTTAAGGTCTATCTTGGTGAAATATTGTGCTCCTCCTAAATAATCCATCAGATCCCCAATTCTGGGTATAGGGAACCTATACCTATTGGTTATCTTATTAATAGCTATAGAATCTATACATAGCCTCCATGTACCTCCCTTTTTAGGTGCTAGTATAGTTGGGACTGCAGAATGATTTATGCTCTTTCTAATCAATCCCTTTTCTAGAAGATCTTGCACTTGTCTAGCTATCTCCTCATGTTGTTGGGGTGTCATTTTGTAATGAGATTTTTTTGGAAAATATTATCCTAGAATAAAGTCAATCTGATGACTCACTATCCTCTACGGTGGTAGGGTAGCAGGAGTTCCAGCATTGATTATGTCTATGTACTTATCCAATAGAAACTGTATCTCTGCAGGCATGTCTATCTTCTTAGTCTTTTTTTCTTCCTTAGGCTTCACAACAATAGCATAACCATAAATTTATCCCTCCTTAAGATTCTTCAAGAACTCCTCTCCAATACCAATAACACATTAGGGCCCACTGTATTTCCTTCCTCTTCATCCAATAGGGAATGAATCTTGTAAGTAACTCCATTCTTCTGAAATGAGTAGGATTTCTTTTGACCATCATGGATGGCATTTCTATCAAAATGCCATGGTCTTCTCAATAAGAGATGACATGCATCCATGGGTAACACATCATGTAGAATTTTATTGTTATATCCCCCTATAGAAAACTCTACCCATTCTTGTTCATTTACCAACACATGTTGCCCCTTATTAAGCCATGTGACCCTATATGGACTGCTATGAGTTATTTTGGTCAACTTTAACTTACTAGTGGATTCATCTGAAATGATGTTATCAATAGATCTAGATTCTCTAATGGATTTACACACTTTTCCCATGATTCTCACAGCCAGAATCTAATCTAGGTATGTTTTATTCAACTTTTTGGATTTTGCAATATATGGTGATTATCTTGGATGTTGCAGGTCTTGGGATCATTTTAATTGCATAGGATGACTCCCTTTTAGATATTATTCATGTTCCTACAAATTTTTTTTCATTCTTGAGAATTATAGACATATATTTCTGTAGCATTTCATTTTTTTCAAATGTACTAAGATAAACTTGTTACTAATAACTGAGAGGGGGGGGGGGTGAATCAGTGGCCTCAAAAATTTATCCTTTAATCTTTAACCACCAATCAATATACCTTAGATTATTAAGTCCCTAGAAGATGCACGCCATAAAATACTTATAATATTTGACTATCTGTCAGTTTACCTTGTTTTTCCTTATTCTCCTTGATAACCAATAAGCACTAAAACTATTTACCGATACTCAGTAAATATGCAGATTATACCAATAAAACCATAAATGCATATGTGAAATGTAAAACAATAAATTAATAAACCATACACACATAACACATGGATTTTAACGTGGAAACCTTGTTAAGGGAAAAACCACTGGGACCGGTACCCCAATTTTTCACTCTTCTGAAGTGATCCCTGTTAGGAGCCAACCCTATTAAAGGTTACAAAGACACTGTTAGGTGTGACCTTGTTAGAGGATTTTATACATAGAGGTTGTCACTTAGTATCTGGCATCTATTTTGCTACTATTCTTGATGATGACATTAATTTTACCATTAGTACACATAGTGAAAAACATTGACAGAGATCATCGTTACAAGCATTACCAGAAAATAGCGAGCATACCCGACAGAGCACAGAGGTCATGAAAAGTGCTAAGTATAGAATTAGCCAAATAACACTGACAAGTGTTGCACTGACAAAGTGAACTGGACATCACCGACGGGTCAATAACATAACATTAAGAACATCACCGATGACAAAGTTTTGAGAACAAAACTGACAAAATAGAAAAGGCATACCTGACAACCAATTCAAGAAAGGAACACTGACAACAAAGAAAACTGACTATCAAAACTGACAGTAAGTTAGAGAACCCAAAAATAGTGGATCTGAGCTTAACACGTCAGATAAAGCAATTTAATTCTATTTATAGAGTTTTATTTTGTTTTAAATCATAACTTGAGGGTCAAGAAATCTTTATGTATTTTAAAGCATCCTAACGGATCTAAAACATATCTAACTAAAGATCAAGGTCAAGTTGTAAACGTTGGATCTAGAGTTAACTTGTGAAGCGTGAATCAAGAATTGAGCCAAAATCTAGTATAAATAGATGTTCAAATCAATTGTGAGTAAATGAATTCATTATTTTTTATAGCCACGAAGAGCATCTAAGGAGCAGAAGGCAGAATTCATCCAAATTTCAGAAACAAATCACATCAGTTGTCAACAACACATAGAGGCTACCGATGAGAAGATAAAGGTATTATTAATTCATGGAAGGATGATTACTTATACATATGAAGCTTTATTGGATCTATATTAGCAATTAGAGATTGCATACATGATCAAATCAAAGACTTATGTAGTCACATTCTAACAAGTGCATCACATCTAAAATCCTTTTGTAGAAGGTGGACTTCACCATTCTTTACAAATCTCTTAATAGAGTGCACACTTAACAGTGTTTCTAAAGCTTCAAATGAAGTATATCTTAACAAGTCTCCACTATAATAATCCTAACAGGGTAGGTCATCAGAAGTTACCAATTGTAAGCCTTAACCGACCCCTTCTTATCTACAGATAGTGAATTCTTGTGGGTAACAATCCCCACTGTAGTTTTTACTTCCTAACAGGAGTTTTCTGCGATATCATATCTTGTGTTATGTGTTATCTATTTTCATGAATGTTTATTTTATGGTTACATATTAAAGAACTTGTGATATGATTGCATATACACAAAGAAAGATGAACAGTTAGATAAGATAATTTACAAACTGATGATTAAGGGTTAATGGGCTAACCAGGAAAAGTTTTAGAGGTACTGATTCACCCCTCCCCTCTTAGTACATCATTCCAATATAATTCCAACAATTGGTATCAGAGCTAAGTCTCTCTCTTGAAAAGCTTAAAGGAGAGAAAAGATCGAAGCAATGCACAAGTTTAGACTAGATATGACTATTGAGAATGAGCAGTTATAGATGCAAATAAACTATGAGCAATGTAAAGAGGCAAGAATAAAATTGAGAAAATTTATTGATGAAAGAAAGATTATGGCAACCAGGGTGATTGAGAAAGACTACAAAGAATTGGAAATACAAGATTACTTTGAAACAACAGAATCATCAATGAGCAAAGCTTCAGATGCATCAGTAGAAGAAATTGCAAGTCTACAAGAGGTCAATCTACATCTGACAGATCAAATCAAGATGCTGCAAATCTATCAAGAGACTCAAATGGTGAAAATGATTGATGTCATGAATGATGCAAGAAAAGCTAAAAATGAAAGAACACTAGCCACTGATGATAGGAGGAAAATTACAGAGAAACTACAAGAGAAAGAATCAGAGATTCAAAGACTTACTGAGCATCACCATGAGGTTACTAGCCAGATTATTGTTATGAGTCAAGCAAAAAATAGATTAAATATAGAACTTGTTGAAAGAATACAGATCATTGGTGAGCTAAGAGAAGAGAATGAAAAAGTGAAGCAATAAATCAAAGTCCAAAATCAACACAATGAATTAATCAAAAACGTTGAAGATAGGAACAAAAGGATGGATGATTTTCTTGATGGACAGAGAAGAGTCAACAACTACATAGGATTAGGGTATAAAGAGAATGGTGAATCTTCTAATCAACCATATTAGAGGAATTCTTTTGAGAGGAACCTCCTACAGTAATATGGTGAAAATGCATGAAATAATAGAATATAGAGCAATAGTAGAACCCAAAGTGAATCTATTGATCATGGGCCACTTCAAGAGGGTAACCTCCTTTGAGAAAGGTCAATACAATAAATTTGTTGGTGCCCATCAAAGGCCTCAACATACACTTATATACTAAGTACAATCTAGAAAATTAATACTACCTATGCATGTGGGATAATAAAATATACTCACGGGATGACTTATAAAGCATATGCATCCAACAACACTACACTAAGAAAATAAACAGAAGGAACACATAGGTTCCTAACATCCCCTCTCTCTTAGAAAAAAGCTTTGTCCTCAAAGCTTAAGGTGTGGAAATTGTTGTTGAATATGAAGAAGGGGTTCCCATGTAGCATCCTCTGGTTGCATTATGTGCCACTAAATCAAGACCTTAGAGATGGAGCGAGAGAAAAGATGATGAGTGCACTGGTCAAGGATTGCCTCAGGCTCCAGGATAATGGATCCTTCCTTATCCATTTCAAGGAGAGCATTTTGTGCTCTGACATTGGTACCAAGAACTTGCTTCAGACAAGAAACGTGAAATACTAGATGAATGTGGGAAGAAGGAGGAAGTTGCAGTTTATAAGCAACTGAACCATTCTTCTGTAGAACCTTATATGGCCCATAAAATTTTGGGGCCATCTTATGATGCCCTGTAAGATTCAGGGAGGATTGCTTGTATGGCTATAGACAAAGAAAAACCATATCCCCAAGTTGAAATGAGAACTTAGAATTGTGTTGATCTGCCTGATGTTTCATTCGATTGCGGGCCATGTGAAGATTATCATGTAAGGTGCAAAGAATCTAATCCCTGGTGCAAAGAACTATGTCGACTGCCTAGATTGGTGAGCTAATGGGAGTGTAGGGAAGGAGAAATGGAGGTGCCTGACCATAGAATGCTTCATATGGAGTCATTTTAGAGGTAGTGTGGTAAGACATATTGTACCACCATTCAGCTAAAGGAAGCCACTTGGCCCACTGATGTTCCTATTCAGAAGTGAAGCAGCAAAGATAAGTTTCCAAGCATTTGTTGACAATTTCAGTCTGACCATCAGTTTGTGGGTGATAGCCCAATCTCATCTTCAGTTTGGTGCTAGTTTTCTGAAACAATTCAGTCCAAAAATGACTGGTAAAAGTTGCATCATGATCTTAGACAATGGAAGAAGGGAGGCCATGAAGACGGAAGATCTGGTCCATGAAGATTTGTGCAACTAAGGAGGCAGTATAGGGGTGGTTGAGAGCACAAAAATGACTATATTTTGAGAGATGATCAACCACAACCAAGATCACTATCTTGCCGCCTAATTTACGAAGCCCTTCAATGAAATCCATAGAAATATCAGTCCAAATCCGTTTAGGTATGGGCAAGGGTTCTAGCAAGCCAGGAAGGAGGCTTGTTTCACCCTTGTGGCATTGGCAGGTATCACATTCAGCCACCATCTATTGAATCATCTATTTCATTTCTTTCCAAAAAAAGTTTCACCTTGCCCGCTCATAAGTTTTGAGGAATCTCAAGTGCCCTACCGAAGGAGAAGCATGGAGCTCATAAGAAATAGCCTGTTTCAGATCTAGGTTCTGAGGAAGCAATAGATGACCCTTGTATCAGAGAGAATCACCATCCCAAGAGTAATGCGGTACAATAGAAGGATTATTGGCCAGCTGGTGAATGATTTGAGATAAAGAAGAGTCACTGACATAGCCCTACTGAATAGATGTTAACCAATTGGGAATTGGCATAGAAATAGCTGAAAGGGAAGCTTGATCATCAAATGTGTGAGAAAGAGTATCTGCCATAATATTGTCCTTACTCTTCTTTTAGGTGATCTCATAATCATACCCCATGATTTTTTTGACCCATTTCTATTGTGGAGGGGAGGATACCCGTTGTTCTAGGAAGTATTTCAGACTTTGGTGATTGGTCTTGAGGCAAAAATGATTCCCTAGGAGGTATGGCCGCCACTTCTGTACAAAATCAAAAATGGCCATCATTTATTTTTCATAAGTAGAGAGGGATAGATTCTTAACAGAAAGGGCTTTTCTAGTGAATGCAATAGGATGCTCATCTTGAGAAAGAACAACACTCAGTCCACTGCCGCAAGCATCACTCTCAATAGTGAAGGGCTTGGAAAAACCTGGCATAGCGATAACAAGTGTATTGCACATAGCTTGTTTTAGTTGTTCAAATTCATTCTCAGCAACATGGGTCTAGGTAAAATCATCTTTTTTTAATATAGATTTAAATGGTGCTACAATCTTCTCGTAATTCTTGACAAACTTGCGGTAATAGCCAGTCCGCCCCAAAAAACCCCGAAGGCTCTTGAGATTTTTAGGATGTGGCCAATTTTTCATGGCATCTATTTTTGTAGGATCCAACCGAACCCCTTGGTGTACAACAATATTCCTGAGATACACCACTTCCTCCTAGCCAAACACACATTTAGACTATTTTGTACAGAGTTGATGATCATAGAGAAGTTGCATTACAAGATCCAGATGATGGAGATTCTCAACCCACATTTTTCTATAGATGAGGATATCATCAAAGAAGACCAGAATGAATTTTCAGAGCTATGGCCAAAATATTTTATTCATCACTGCCTGAAATGTTGAAGGAGCATTAGTGAGGTCAAAGGGCATGACTAAAAATTCATAGTGACCATCATGTGTGCAGAAGGCTATTTTAGGTATATCCTCCTCTTTAACCTGAATTTGATGATACCCAGAATGAAGATCCAACTTGGAGAAAAAATGAGCACCATGAAGCTCATCAAGAAGTTCATCAACAACTGGAATGGGAAACTTATCCTTTATGGTCAGATGATTAAGTGCTCAAAAATGAATGCAGAGTCACCATGAATCATCTTTTTGTTAGAATAGTCCCAAAGGATAACTAAGAGGGGGCGTGAATCATTTATCAGTTACTTCAGTCATTTTTACTTCTTTAACTTTACTATACAACGAAGTAAATGCATAATCAGATAACATAGTACTCAACACATAATTTTATTATGGGGAAACCAAATGGTAAAATCCCCGGTGGGAATTAGCACCCACAATAAACTATACTTGTTTGTAGTAATCCCTGTTAGAAGATATTTCAACCCTGTTAGGAGTTATACAATACAATTAAATAAGTATAGTGACCTGGTTAAGGGTCAGACCCTGTTAGGAGTCTTTTACAAATAACCCTGTTAGGGGTGGTGGACTGACTGTCCAAAAGCTCACTACTTGAGGGTGAAGGCTACAACCTTCTGGATAATAGATATGCACTATATTTGATGATGAACTATAGAGTAGACCTGCTATCTTGATCATCTCTAGTGTATTTCAGTCTTTCACTTCTTCTTCACATAGACCCTTGATGAATGAACCAACTCTGATAATCTGCTCTATACATCTTTCTTCTCTTTTTGTATCATTCAAACTTAGCGTATCATAATTGAACTACTATAAGTATATTCTCCAAACTAGAAGGTCATGTCGGCTCTTAGAAACACTTCATCAATAACTTAGTTGGCTTAACCAAGAACACAAACAATATTAAGTCTGCGCAAGTCAATGCTGAACAGATGCGACGCTTCACTAAGTTGGCCTCACCAAATTAACCATAGCTTTGCAATATTCTTGAAACACATTTGGCACCTTTGGATTTATATCATCAACTCATAATTAATCATGCATATACACATGCATATCCTGAAGATAGGTGCAACTCATGAAACACATTATATACATCGGCCTTAAACCGTTATACTTCCAGAATTGTAACTGCTAACAACATAATTGCATAACTTTACTGAAACATCATATCTGAGTCTGCATGTATGAACATAACATAATAAACATGTCAACAACATGTATCTATCCACGCAATTCATCATGTCATCATTCAGATGAGTACATACAGAATTGCTACTGTGTATTATATGTTGTCATCAATGACAAACATACAATCAATCAACTCTCAGAATCAAATCTCCAACAATCTCCCCCTTTGACATTGATGGAAACATATGATATCAAAAACATCCTTTGTTCATGGTGTCCTCTTTCTTTTACAATCTTCTCAATATCCTCATCAAAAATTTCTCTAGACTGTTATCGTTCCTCTGACTGTGTTTTTGTTCTGTGTGTATACTCCCCCAGAGTATAGGCTCCCCCTTAGTACATACTCCTCCTTACTATATACTCCAACTTTGACATCAGTGGAAAAGGGTGCCATATTCTTTTTAGGTACTGATACTACTCCAAAAGTAGAGTAGTCAACCATTCATCAATCACTTGATGACTGATGTCTTTGTTGCTTCTTCTAAATAGACTTAGGAGAGGGAATTACTCCCAACTTCTCCCTGAGATACTCAAAAGTATCCTTTGATAAGGGATTTGTGAAAATATCTACCAACTATTCTTTGGTCCTCACATAGTCCAATTTCACTTCTTTGTCTGCAACCTTCTCTCTTAAGTAATGCTACTTGATCTCTATGTGTTTTTTCTTTGCGTGCATGATAGGGTTCTTAGACATGTTGATAGTGCTAGTATTATCACAATGAATAAAAATAGGATAATCAACCTGAATGCCAAAGTCTTTAACCATCTGCTTGATCCAAACCATAGTTGAACAATTCAGTGCTGCTGCAACATATTCAACTTCTGCTATGGATTGAGAAATACAGTTTTGCTTCTTGCTTATCCAAGAAACCAACCTATCTCTAAGGAATACTTATCCTCTTGAAGTGCTCTTTCTGTCATCACTACAACCTACCTAATCTGCATCTGTATACACATGAAGCTTTACATTCTCTGATTTAGGATACCATAAACAATAGTCTATAGTTCCATTTAGATATCTAAATATCCTTTTGACTGCCATTAGGTGACTCTTCTTGGGTTCAGTTGTAAATCTTCCAACAATGCCAACTGCATTAGATGTGTCAAGACTAGATTGAGTTAGATAAATGAGTTTACCAATCATACATTTGTACAATGTCTTATCGACTGCTGTGGAGTCATCATCTTTTGAAATCTTGCTTCCAGTTATCATGGGAGTGCATACTAGTTTACAATCATCCATCTAAAATGTCTTCAGTATTTCCTTCACATATTTAGAATGATTTATGAATATACCTTTATCTATTTTCTTTACATTAAGTCCCAAAAAATATTTTATAGGACCAATCATACTCATTTCAAATTCATTCTGCATTTCTTTTGAAAATTCTTTACTAAGCTTATCATTACCCCCAAAGATAATGTCATCAACAAATATAGAAAATAACAATAATCCATCAGGTGTTTCTCTTGTAAATAAGTTATAATTTGCTGCTCCTTTCTTGAATCTAATCTTGGTAAGATAACCATCAAGTCTCTCATACCAAGCTCTTGGGGTATTTTTAAGACCATAAAGTACTTTCTTCAATCTACATACCATGTCTGATTCATCTGAAAGACTAAATCCTTCAGAAAAGTTGATTTTACATCCATTTGATAAACTTTAAAGTCTTTGACTATTGCATATGCCAAAAACAATTTTATGAATTCTAGTCTACTCACAGGGGAAAATGTATTAGTGTAGTCTATTCCTTCTCTCTACGCATATCTCTTGCATACAAATCTTTCTTTGTTTCTTACTACTGTACCATCTTCATTCATCTTGTTTCTAAATACCCACTTTGTTCCAATCACATTTTTGTCACTGGGTCTAGGGACCAATTCCCATGTATCATTTCTATCTATCTGATCTAATTCTTCTTTCATTGCATTCTTTTAATCAGAGTCATTGCATGCATCTTCAACACTTAAAGGTTCAATCTGTGAAAGTAAACATACCTCTTCATCCAGTGCTAGACTATTTTCTTTTGATCTAGTCAAAACACTACTACTCTAATCTCCAATGATGTCATTTTTAGAGTAGTATCTGGATGTGAATTTTGAAACCTTAGGTGTGTCTTGTTCTTCTATAATCTATGATTCTTCTCTGCTTGATTCAGGGTCATTGCATGAGACATCAATTCAATCAAACATTTCTTCAATAACAGTATCTGTGTTGGTAGGTTTGGATTCATCCTCAATCATAGGTGCATATTCATAGTATCTTTCTTGAATCATAAAATTTTCATCAATCTTAACATGTGTGCTTTCAATTATCTTCTTTAGTCTCAAATTGAAACATCTATATGCTTTACTTTAAGTAGAATAACCAGGGAAAATACATTCATCAATTCTAGCATCAAACTTGCCAACTCCATCATCTCTCTTGATGTAGCACTTGCTGCCAAAGATTCTGAAATACTTTACTATAGGTATATTTCCAAACCAAAGTTCATAGGATGTCTTATCCACGCCTGGCCTCAAGTATATACTGTTGTGTTCACTGTGTCTCTCCATTAGGTGTGCACAACTTTTCCTTCAATCATCATAGTGCGCACTGTATCAAGTATGATCATGTTTCTCCTTTCTAAAATTCCATTCTGCTGAGGGGTTCTAGGTGCACTCAACCATCTTTTAATACCATGCTCTTCACAATAGTCATAAAATTGATCAGAGGTGAGCTCTCCTCCTCTATCTAATCTTAGACATTTCAGTTTTATTCTGGATTCATTCTCAACTTTAGTTTGAATATTTTGAACTTCTCAAAGGCTTGAGATTTCTCCTTTAAGAACGCAACCCACATCATCCTAGAAAAGTCATCAACAAAAAAAATGAAATACCTTTCTCCGTAGTATGATCTTGTTTGAGTAGGACCACACAAATATGTATGTACTAGGTCCAATTTGTTCTCAGCTGAGTTCTTCTTGCTTATGAAGGAACTCCTTACATGCTTTCCCATGACACATTCCCTGCATATAGTGTCAACAGGTCTTGCAATACTAGGAAGGTATCTAACTACTTTAACATTGCTGATCTTTACTATATTATCAAAATTGATATGACAAAGTCTCTTGTACCATAACCAACTATCATCCACCTTTGCAACAAAACAACTTACATCATAATTGAGCTGAAAAACATTACCTTTTGTTTTGGATCCTGATGCAATCATGTCTCCATCCTTGTTGTTAATAATGCACTTGTTGTCTTTGAACTCTAAATGATAACCTTTGTCAAGTAGCGCTCCAACACTTAGCAATTTATGATGAAGTCCATCAACATATAGAACATCATCTCTCTTGTTCTTTCCATCGAAGGTGATAGAACTTCTCCCTATAATAGGTTTGGGAGTGTTATCTCCAAATCTAACCATACCACATCTGTACTTGTCTAACTAAACAAATCTGTCTTTGTCACTTGTCATGTGATGAGAGCATCCACTGTCAACAATCCAATCAATTCTGATGTTTGCTTTGGAGACTAGAGCTAGTTCTTGTTCTTCCTTTTCATCTGCAATGTCCATTTCTTCAAGCAACCTCTCCATGTCTCTAAGGGAAATGAATCCAATTTCATCTTCTCCTGAATCTTCATCGGTTACACCTTCTTCAACATGATAA
>MU226756.1:75977-86726 GCA_018584345.1 Thuja plicata
TTTTCCTCTATTCATGGATTTTTCCTAAAGTGATGGATTTTTCTTCAAGTCGTGGATTTTTCCTCAAGTTGTGGATTTTTCTTAAAGTCGTGGATTTCTCTTCAAGTCGTGGATTTTTCTTGAATTCGAGAATTTTTCTTCAAGTCCTGGATTTTTATTCAAGTCATGCATTTTTCCTCAAGTCGTGGATTTTTCTTGATTCTGAAATTTTGGAATTTTCCAAGATTTTAGAATTTTCTATTTTTTCAAGATTTTCCATCTTTTCAAAGTTTTTTAAAATTTGGAATTTTCCAAATTTCCAAAATTTTGGATTTTTCAATGTTTCCTGATTTTTTCAAATTTTCAACTCTTCAAAGATCATTAATTAAATATAAAATCCAATATTAAATAAATCTTGACTCAAAATTCTGGTGTTTGTCATCACAATCTGAGTTTCTAATCGAATCTAATCTTCGCGGTTACTTTCCGACCAATAGTTGGATAAAATCTCCCAATTCAATCTTTCATCGTCACCCCTTTTCAATTACCTTTTGAAAATGTCCATATGCCTTTGACCATAAAAGGGGGCATTTTAGAATTTTAAGTCTTTCCAAAATTTAAAAAAAAAACTTCAGAAAATCACCGTGGTGCTCTTGGGCGCACTTTTAAGAAAGTGGAGGATTTTGGATTTTCCTTCTTATCCATGAAACTGCGCCACTTATCTATCGGGTGACATTTTGGGGAGATGGAAGATTTTCCTTGGCATCCAGGATTCCCTGACTTGCATCAAAATGCGCTCGACACATTTTTGGTTGGTGAAGGATTTTGTGAATGCGTTGACTATCCTCAACCTGCGTTGAACTACGCTCCTTGTTTCTGACAGGTATTATTCACTAATTTGTCTTCATTCTGTGCACTTTGCATTCAACGTACCCTTTCCTTTCCTGGTGGATATTGAATTCTAACTCCCAAAGAACTTCTCTTCTCGTTATCTCCTTCATCAAAGGGCCCCAATTACTTCAAATCTCATCTTGCACCTGGGCATTCGATGCAAATGCAGATGAACTCTTACTCCCTTTACCATGGGATATAACAAACGATCCCATTTCTTTCACCCTGTTGATGCTAGGAAGGATGATTCATCCTATTCTTCAGGAATTTGTGTGTTTGAGCACTTGTGAGTGCACTTTTAAAATTATGGAGGACTCAATTTCTGAGCATCATCTATTACTTGCACAAGTGGGGATCACTCATTCTGCAACTTCCTTCATATGATCACTTTGCATTGTGGGAGCTGGCAAGGAATGTTTCCTTTTGCAAGACTCCATCATTATGTACCGGCCAATGACTTTATAGCTCATTTCAAACATTTCATCATCCGGGGATATGAAGACAATACTGGGCATGGATCAGTGTTCCCCATGTTATTTTTGATTCCTTATGTGGGCATGCATATCCCCATGTAGTGTGATTCTCTTCTAATTTTATTCAGAACTTCTCTCTCCATGACTGAAACTCGTCACTTCATACCTAGAACTGGAAGGAAAAAGGAGATGCAATTAGAACTACTAAGACAAAGCCCAAAAAAGGAGGCTAGCAAGCTAAAAGAGACAAGGGTCCCATAGGAAATGGGAAAGTTGTGAAAATGTCACAACATCTAGTGACTCCACGGGTGAAATGTTGAAAACATTTCATGGATAAAAAATTAATCCAAACTCAGAATCTTTGGTTTATCGATATAACGTCATCACAAAGAAAGAAAATGAAATCAAAAGGGGAAGAGAATCATATATTGGATCAAGGCACCCTCAGTCTGTAATTACCCATGTGTGTGTTAATGCATCGATTCCCGCTTGACAAGACAATTTGGGAACCTCAAGATTAATCATGACAAGTTACATTTCTCTCAACTCCAAAAGCATCCTGGACATTGCCTCGCTGTCAGTTAGGCATCCATAGCCCCGACAAGGTTGTCGCTATAATCCCACAGAGACTGCTCTACTTCTGGCAAATTATTCTTTCAAACACCTGTAGAGATATTCGCATATCCCCAAAGCCAATCATTAGGTCTTTATCTTAATTTTATTTCCTTTTCTCTTTTCTCTCTTTCTTTTGATATTTCATTTCTTTCCTTTTTCTTGGCTCATGAGCAGTGAAAATCACTATGGGTTAGAGAATTACAGTGGTGCTAAAGCAAGATTTTAAAATTTTCATAGGTCATGACCTCTCCCAAAGAATCCTCAATGACTCAGAGCAATTGATTAGGTGTGAAAGATATAGTAATCTTAAAGTTCAATTGTCGAGACACAATATATGATTAACCTTCTGAGTTAAGTTCACATTACACCCTATGAGAAACATAAGATAGGCGATCTCATCTTTTGAGGATCTTCATAAACAATTATCCAGGAAATGAAATAAACAAGACTTAGTGGGACCTCTAGATGGAGTTTAGGAAACACATAACGCCTTCTTGCAAATGAGAATCCTATCCTTTAGGCTTCCCCACGAAACCAAAAAAAATTGAAGCCAAAAACAAGGGAAAGAAAACCAAAACAACCTAAGCAAGAAAACTCAAGGGAAACAAACCCCAAACTAACAAAGAAAAACAACCTAATCTACAGGAAACCCAAAATCCCATCGAGGGAAAAAAAACCAATAGGAAAAAAATGACAGGGGAAACAAACCAAAAACCCTCTAAACTACAAAAGCAGACCGAAAAGGAAAGCAAAAAAGCAAGGAAAACCAAAAAGAAGAACACAAGGGAAACTTAGACTAACTATGTACAAGGCTTCTAGAAGGAAACCTAGAGTTGGAAATAATTATTGAGGAATTGTCTGTTGACAGGAAATGGTACTTCCTCTCCTGTAGGAGTCTTCAACTTAAACGCATTATCTCCCAGTATTTCAAAAATTTGATAAGGGCCTTTCCATAAATTGTCAAACTTATCGTGGTCACCTCTCTTCTCATGGGCCTTGTCCCAGCAGAGAACCATATCTAAGATCCAAAGCTCCTTTACCTTAGCCATTCTTTCAAACCATCTCTTGACTACTCCCTGATGCTTCACAAAATTTTTGAGTGGCTGATCTCTGCTCTCTTCTAAATGCAGTAATTGAGTCATCCGTGTCTACACTCTATCTTCTCCTTCCATGTACTCTTACATAAATTGTAATGTTTTAATCCTTAATTGAATTGGGAAGACTAGATCTTGCCCATAAACCAACTGATAGGGAGATGTCCCTATAGAGCTCTTAATTTTGATTCTGTCTGCCCAAAGGGTGAATCTTAATTGTGTGTGCCAATCTTTTGGATTCTTTTCTAATAACTTTTTTATGCCGCTCAACAAATTCTTATTTGTTGATTCGGGCCAATCCATTTCCTTGTGGATAGTTGTTCAATGAAAACTTTAATGTTATCCCATAGTCAAATGCCCAGTTAGAAAACTTAAAATATGTAAACCCAGAACCATTGTCACACACCAAGGCGTGTGGACACCCAAACCTAGTGATGATGTTTTCTTCAAGGAACTTGATGACCACCTCAATCATGCATTGTTTAAGAACTTGGGCCTCTGACCATCGTGTGCAATAATCTATAGTGGTTAGGATATACTTGTGTTGTCCTGAAGAAGGTGGATTAATGGGGCCAATAAAATCTAACCCCCATTTAGCAAAAGGTTTTACTTCAATAACAGGTTGTAATGGCTTGGCAGGATTCCTTTCACGCACAGCAGCTACCTGACATGTGTGACAGGTCTTCACATGTTCATGTGCATCCTTGAATAATGTAGGCAAGTAATATCCTACCCTTGAAATTTGATGGGCCATAGCCAGATTGCTTCCATGACTTGTTCCATGCATACTGTGGAAGTGATCAATAATTGGTCCTACCTCTTCCTTATTGACACATCTTAGATAGATTCCATCGTGATTCTTTCTATATAGGACAGCTCCCTGAAGCATAAAATGTTGAATTTTCATTCTTAATGCTCTCTTTTGTACTAGATTCAAGTGCGTAGGGGACTTATGATTCAATAGGTAGTAGACAAGGTCATCATACCATTCATCCGGAGACACTTCTTCTAACATATACACTTGTTGTACTAATCTCGGTCCAGTCACAGTGATTGTTTGTGTCAGAGCTTGCCTAGAGACTAGTTTCATCAATTGTATTTCCATGTCATATTCCTGAATGATGGCCATCCATTTTCCTCTTCTTTCTCCTAACTCATTCTGCATTAACAAAGTTTTTACTGTGGCATTGGGAACTATTGCGTACCCTTTGCTTCTCAAAATGTAATGTCTAAATTTCTTTATTGCCTTCACCAATACATAGGCTTGTTTTTCAACATTTGGTTATCTCAATACTGCATCCTTCGATGGAGAACTCATGAATGCAATAGGATTCTTGTCTTTCTCTTCTGATCTTTGAGTGAGAATAGCCACACACGTGTGTTCTAAAGCAAAGGAATATATGTAGAATAGTTTGGTGTAATATGGGCTGACCAAGACATGAGCATCCACGATAGCTTTTTTGATTTATTTGAATGCTCTTTTTGATGTTGGTGTCTAATCTATTTTCGCACCCTTATTCAACATATCATTCAATGGTTTGACTATCTCAGCAAATCCAGTGATGAACTTTCTGACAAAGTTGATTTTTCCAAAGAATAACATCAATTCTTTCTGGCTAGTTGGTAGGCCAATCCTAGAGATGGCTTCAATGTGTTTAGGGTCAATTGAGATTCTATGCTCAGAGATCACGTGACCAAATAGTTTTCCTTCGATGACAACGAACATGCATTTCTTTGGATTTAATGATATCCCATATCTTCTACATCTCTGAAAAATTCTTCACAAATCATTTATGTGGTCTTCTCTGTTCCTGGAAAACATAGTGAGATCATCCATGTATATAATGATGCACTTCCCAACCAAATCTTTGAAGGTGTAGTCCATGGCCCTCTGGAAGGTGGCTCCAGCATTGATCAAACTGAAAGGCATTCTTCTGTAAGAAAATGTGAACCATTTTGTTGTAAATGCAATTTTCAATCTATCTTCTTCCTCCACCATTACTTGGTTATATCCAGAATAGACATGCAAGAATGAAATCATCTGAGACCCATTCACAACTTGTATTACTTCATCTAAGGATGGCACTAGATAATTGTCTTTCTATGAAGCTCTATTAAGATTTCAGAAATCCATGCATAATCTTATTTCTCCATTTTTTTTTCTAACAGGAACCAGGTTGGTGACCCATGTTGAGTGCCTAATTGGAAAGATAATCCTTGCTGAAAGTAGCTTCCTAACCTCTTTCTGGATCATTGGTTCCAGCATCAAATTTATCGGCCTCTGTCTCTATCGGAAAGGCTTACTACCCAGATTGAGCGGGATTGTATGTGTGATGAGGGATCTATCATATCTCTTCAAATCTTCATATCCCCATGCAATTACATCAAGAAATTCCTTTATCAAATTTAGGATTCTTTCTTTCTCCTCTAGATTACAAACTTTCTTGATAAAATATTCTTTACATCTTCTTGTGTTCCTACATTTACCTTTTTGCATTCACCTCCATCAGATGTCTGGTACTTGAGGGCACTCAAATTTTTAGAATCAAAGATTCTTTCCAACTCTATCATTCCTTTAGGAATGGTGTTTGTCCTTAAATTCATGATTTCATCGATTTCAAATTGTGTTTTTTTTTGTTCTCCTTCATCAATGACTTGTGACTCAAATACCCTTGAACTTGATAGAAAATTGAGAATATGCTTATCATCCTCAAATACCTTGAAATTCGTAACATTGTTAGGGACTAAGGGTACTGAAGTTAGTTTAACTATGGATTTCATCACACACTCCATGGCCTATGGTTCCAATGAACTTGCAGATTGGGCCAGTGAGTTTGCTACCAAATTATTTGCTCGACCTATCCTTTTAATGTTGAAAGCGTTGAAGCTTTCGATTAAGTCCCAAACTCTATTGCTGTAGAGACCCAACCTTTTGTTATGACATGCATATTGTTTCCAAACTTGTCCGACCACTATATTTGAGTCTCCGTGAGCATGCAGGATCTTGGTGCCCTTTCAGATAGAAAGTAGCAATCTGATGACCAATGATTCATAATCAGCCATATTGTTTGTGCATGGGAACTACAATCTGTGTGCCGCCAAATAAGTTTCTCCATTAAGACTAACCAGTTCAATGCCTGCTCCATTTCCTTTTTTTGACTTGGATCCATCAAATGATAGTGTCCATGCTTGATTTTCATTTTGTGTTTGAGAGGATTTTGATTCTGGTCTGCCTATTTTTTCATCATGGTTTCCTTGGAAACATTTATCTTTAACTCCTCCAACATGCGGGAAATTTTCAGCATTTAGCGAATTTTCAACATTGACGACCTCTCCAACATTTCTAGTCATTGATGCTTGGGGAACCATCTTTGACACTTGGGAAATTTCAGCTTTACACATCGTGCATGAAACTTCTGAGTGGAAAGCATTTTGAATCTTACACCAATTGGGTAACAGTAGGTTTTGAATGCAAGCATCTTTGCCCAATTCAACTTCTTGTTTCACACTTCTTAGGAAAAAGCTCTTAAAATTTTCAAAAATTCCATCATTCAAAGTTGGATTTGGATCATTATCAACAAGGGCTTCAGTGAACTTGGGGTTCACGTTTGGACTCCCTCCTTGATTGTGGCCTTGTAACATTACAATTTCTCAAGTTTTGGGAACATATGATCCCAAAGTTGTTTCCATGAATAAAACCTCATTGTCTCCACTGTACTCGATTATTAGCAGTTGGTGCCTAGGTGTACTTTCTATCCTAATCTGATTTGGGATTCCTCTCCATGGTAGCCACATATGAGAAAAGTTAGTAGCTATGTATCCATTCAATTTCCTTTCCCAATCTTTACTTAAAAGCATATTGTATCCTTCTAGAATGTCCACGATAGATATATCAATGCAGCTTTAGATTCGTGGATCTAAAGAAAGTTGCATATGAATGTTATTCAATTCTCCCACAACCAGGACTTTGGTTTTATCTAGCTATGTCAGTTTCTTGCCTGTCCATAGTGGGATCAATCCCAATTTTCTACATATTTCCAAGGGCATTACATTACTAGATGCACCAGAATCTATCAAGCAGTTATGTAACATTTTCCCAAATATTTGAACTAACACAAGGAACATGGAAGGATCCTCTTTTCCTTGATAAAAAATTATAGGCTTTCATTCTCTTGGATTAAATTCTTCATTCTTTGTACTGTGTGAAGTATCATCTCTGTTTTTATTCGTGCTTTGTTACTTTTGAGCATCTGTATTTGCATTTACCTCTTTTCCTTTAGAAACAAGGTCACTTTATGATATGGCTCCATCTGATATGACCCTTCGGTCATCAGGAAAATTCTATACCATTCCAATGAAGCTTGGAGGAATTTGGTGTACATCAGATGCATTTGGTTGTACATCTTCCACAACATTGGTATTCTACACAAAACTAGACTGAGGGTTGTTGGGGTTGGTCCTAGGTGGATGTGACCCACCTTGGGAAATGTTCCTAGGGGTGACATCATTCAAACTTCCCAATAAGGCTTCTCTAACCTCTGGGATTTTTATCAATTCATATAATGGCAGACTAACTTTGATCTTCTTGAATTCTTCTAGCACGAAAGAGCTCAACCTCTTAAATTCCTCTCTGGGAGTATTTTAGTTCTATCTCGTTTCTCCAAGATGAGCAGTAGATCATGTAATTAGTTTTCCTCTTTGCTTTTGTGGAGCATTTGTTGTTGTTAGTTGTCTTCTTTCACCCTGTGAACCGACCGATGGTCGATATTCTGGTGAGTCTCTTAGAGGACTTAGTACATTACTTGCACCGGCGTGCGGAGGTGTTGAAAAATTGTTTGGAGGAGTTGATGTTGTCATAGGTTCATGATTTCTAGAATTCCTTTGATACATTTTAAGAGTCATATTTCTAAAAGTTTGTTGAAATGCCTAAACTTCACTTACTTCCTCTACAAGGACACTGTTGTATAATGGAGGGAAGGAAAACCCATCCCTATGCAATGGTTCATTCGGGGATGCATGTGGAGGCTGATTTATTGGTGGAACTTGATACATGGGTACCTCTATAGGACCATTGGCTGAAGTCAGTGGGAATCTCTAATTATCTTGCACTAGCATGTAATCTTGCATGTCAGGCAGAGGAAATGTGAAATCATCAAAGACCAACACTTGGTCATACCTCGGCAAAGGGACCAATTCATACCCCGTAGGTGGAGGATTTTTAGGTGCAGTAGTATTTCTTACTTCTCCTTTGAAAATGTTGGTAGCCCTCTAAAATTCTTGGCATTGTAACTCAAAATGGTTATTTGTCTCATGCAATCGACACCATTCAGATAATGCTACTTCAGCTAGGAAAACTTTATCTACCGGTCGGCTTTTAGCATATGGTGGATCGTCTAACAATGAGGGTACACTGCCATTATTTGGATTTCTATTCCATGATCTTCTCTGGTGTCCTTGGTTGTTATATTATGATACCCAGAATTGTTCTCTTGATAATTTTGATTATTGTTTCAATATCTAGAATGATTATCATGATATCCCTGATTATATTCTTGATGATTCTCTTGGTGAGCGGGAGGGTTCCCTTGATATCCTCTGTTGTTACCTTGATGTGACTAGTAATTTCTTTGTTGATTCGATAATTGATTATTTTGATTTCTGAGGTAGGTGACCTTAGTGGACAACTTCTTTACTTTCTCTATTAGATCCCTCATCTCTTCTCTTTCTTCTTTAGTCCTTGTCATAGTTGTCATGTTCTAGAGATATACAGGTTGTGCTAGCATTGTTTGAGACATAGGGGCCCCTGGATGCGGCACTAACTGATTGGAAGGAACAAAAACATGATTAAGAGTAGGCATATGGTTCATCATTCCCTGATTCAAAGAATTAGGATTTCCAAAGAAATTTGGCACTCCAGTAGCAGTTGATGGTGACTGTAAAATTACCGTCTTAGCCTCTGCATAAGCTTGAATCAAACTAGTAGGAGGTGGATGAGTCTTCTGGACAAACATGGAAGTGAAGTAATCTAGGGCTACATAGTAAATAGGTCATGCTGCATTGTCACCCTTGCGATAGGTATCACACAATATTGAATAGGCCCTTTGGAACCTATTGTTGAACGCACCAATTGACTCGTGTTCTTTCCTTGTTATCTCAATGAATTGCCTATGCAACTCCACTGGAGTGATTGGCAGTCTAAAATTTTTAAGGAAAGCATCCTTCAATTCTTGCAAAGTTGGGATTGAATTCGGAGGCAAATTGATGTACCAATAAAATGTTTCCTCCCCCAGTGAGAAGGGAAATAGCCTACAAGAAACATCCTCTTCTTGAACATTTCTATTTTGAAGAGCATCTTCAAAAATTTTAATGTGCTGATTAGCAGTGCGGTTGACTTCATTAAGAAAGAACTTAGACCATAAATTCTCTAAATTCCTTGGCATATTATGATAAGTGGAAAATTTCATGAGAGGCGACGCATTTTGGGGATGCCATTATTGTTGTGCCATGGTTTGAACGGCTGCAGAAGAAACTACTTGTATGGGTATCTGAACTATTATTTGTCAAATTTGTGTAGTTCCTTCTTGATTTTATCCTTGTTGCACTTGATCAGTTTCTTTCTCTCGACGTTGTGGATGTGGAGTTTGAAATAACCTCATGAGATCAGCTACATTTGGTGATTTATGGCTTGTAGATGCTTCTTTCTTGCCTCACCTAGGCTTTGGATCAAACTTTAATTCTTGTAATTCTTTTTCTCCGAGAGTGGATATTAAAATTCTCTGATGTGCCTCAGGAGAAAATGAGTTAATGCACTCCAGTATGTGAAATCTCCTTAATTTCTTGTGACATGTGCTAGGAATTGAATGATTAATGCTCTTTGAATAGCTACTTCGATCCTTTAATCTATTTCTCTTCTTCTTCAAATCTGAGATTTGGCTAAAGGATAGGTATGACGTCTCTATGTGGTAGTACCATCTTGATTCATGATGCACAGTCTTTTAACACTTATGTGAGGCCCTCCTTCTAGCACCAGTTTCTATTGATGTTCACTTTATGACCCACCAAATAGTATAACAAAACACCGAGGTGTCCTATCCTCTCTTGATCAAAGTTCCATATATGCTAAGATTGTGAGAAGATCATATAGGTCACTCAAAGGTTCCTTTTCTATGTCAGTTCTTGACCATGGATAAGCTCGATGGTAAATGTGATTTTTTGAATATCACAAGGGGCCTTACATTTTAAGTCTTGAAAGATTTGCAATGAAACAATTTTTTGGAATATTTGGAATATGCGGAAAGAAAAAGGAAGTAGGGTTTACAAATTGTAATCTACTCGTAAGGGCAATGATAGGAATAGTCAATACTTCGGTGGACAAATTCCCAATAACCAGGTTTTGCTTTGCCAAGTTATACCACAACTACATGAAAACTGATGCAATCTTCAATTTTTATGCAAAGGATTTTCATACCACCACGAACACCATCATGAAGAACAATGTACACGAATGACAGAAGTTAAGAATATGCATGAATGAGGTTCAGGCTAACTTTGCACAATGATTTGCAATCATTAAAATGTCAAAAGTATGAACCAAAGGAACTCATCAAAATACCATCATATTTATCATTGCAATCACAACACTTCATCTAACTTTATCCAACTAATCTAAACTAAATGAGGGAATTATGAAACCAAGC
>MU226756.1:86826-102411 GCA_018584345.1 Thuja plicata
ATACCATCATATTTATCATTGCAATCACAACACTTCATCTAACTTTATCCAACTAATCTAAACTAAATGAGGGAATTATGAAACCAAGCAAGCACTAAAACACATCAAGTATTCACCATGAAACCAATAATGAAAAGTTTATTGTCTCAGTAGCTCTTTAGCAACAATCTCAAAATTTGCTCCTTACAAATGAGAAATGAGGCCTTTATATAGGTCCATGACTACAATGGGTGGCCTGGATCAAACAATAACTGATGGCTGAGATTTTTCCACCTCAAACCTAATTAGACTTAGGTAAAGGAAGAAGGAATCTACATTAATGCAAAAGGAATCCACTATCATAGTGGGAAATAAGTACCCATTATGCATGCATGCTCAAAAGGAGAGTGGGGTGCAATAAATGGCCACTAAGAATTAAATGCATTGTTTTCCTTGAATGGATTAGATCTTCGACTAGCTGGTGGAGACAACTGGGTGCCATGTCAGCATTGTATCATTTTGTAATCCAAATCCAAGATTGATTGATTATGAAATTATCTCTACTTGAACATTTCCATCCTTCCATGTACTTGCTTGGAAATTTATGGATTGGAATCCTTCGATGATGATTATGTCATTATGGAGTTTCTTCACATAGAACTTCCCTTTGCCATGCTCTTGGATTTTTGGATTGAATTTTGATCTTTTAAATCTTGAACCTTGAGTGTCTCAAACTGGATCACCTAGAAATTGGATGTGCTCAACATCTGAACTGGAATTCTTGAATATGAGTGTCTTCCTCAAACATATGGGACTAGAACTCTTCTTCCTGCAAAACAAAGTAAATGACATAAGAATTGTGCAAGAAATTTAAACTACAACATATAAAAACCTTACATATTCTCTCCCAACTTTCTCATTTTCAATTTGATTCAGAATTACTTCTCATCCAATTTTCTCTTTGAATTTTCCATCTCACTGTAAATGCACTTCTTCCTTCTTAAAGTTTTAGGCCCTCTTTCTAGAAAATTTCTCCGAAATTCCCGCCCTCTTTCCGATTTTTTCCAAATCTTCACAAATTCCTCCCTCTGGAAATAAATTGTATGTCTCCAATATTTTTTCTCTTAAACTCCTTGCAAACTTTTCCATTTTTTTCAAAATTTTCCAAATTTCTGATTGTTTGAAATTTTCCATGGCTTTCCAAATTTTAAAATTTTCAAGATTCTGAAATTTGTCACTTTTCAGAATTTTCAAATTTTGAAGAATTTTCAACTTTTCCAAAGTTCTCCATTTTTTCAAGATTTTGGAATTTTCCCAAGAATTCCAAGATTTCAGAATTTTGGAATATTCAAATCTTTTCAACACGTAGCCATTTTTCTTCAAGTTATGGATTTTTTTTCAAGTCGTGGATTTTTCTTGATTCTGAAATTTTGGAATTTTCCAAGATTTTCAAATTTTCCATATTTTCAAGATTTTCCATCTTTTTGAATTTTTTTAAAATTTGGAATTTTCCAAATTTCCAAAATTTTGGATTTTTCAATGTTTCCAAATTTTTTGAATTTTCAACTCTTCAAAGATCATTAATTAAATATAAAATCCAATATTAATTAAATCTTGACTCAAACTTATGGTGTTTGTCATCACAATCTGAGTTTCCAATCAAATCTAATCTTCACGATTACTTTCCGACCAATAGTTGAATAAAATCTCCCATTTCAATCTTTCATCGTCACCCCTTTTTGATTACCTTTTGAAAATGTCCATATGCCTTAGACCATAAAAGGGGGCATTTTAAAATTTTAAGTCTTTCCAAAATAAAAATAAAAAACTTCTAAAAATCGTCGTAGTGCTCTTGGGCGCACTTTTAAGAAAGTGGAGGATTTTGGATTTTCCTTCTTATCTGTGAAACTACGCCACTTATCTATAGGGTGACATTTTTGGGAGATGGCAGATTTTCCTTGGCATTCGGGATTCCCCGAATTGCATCAAAATGCGCTTGGCACATTTTGGGTTGGTGAAGGATTTTGTGAATGCGTTGACCGTCCTCAACCTGTGTTGAACTACGCTCCTTGTTTCTTGTAGGGATTCTTCACTAATTTGTCTTCATTCCGTGTGCTTTGCATTCAGCGTACCCTTTCCTTTCCTGGTGGATACTGAATTCTAACTCCCAAAGAACTTATCTTCTCGTTGTCTCCTACATCAAAGGGCCCCAATCACTTCAAATCTCATCTTGCACCTGGGCATTCCATGCAAATGCATATGAACTCTTACTCCCTTTGGCATGGGATATTAGAAATTATCCCATTTATTTCACCCTATTGATGCCAGGAAGGACAAATCATCCTATTCTTTAGGAATTCATGCATTTGAGCACTTGTGAGTGCACATTCAAAATTATCGAGGATTCAACTTCTGAGCATCATCTATTGCTTTCACAGGTGGGGATCGCTCATTCTGCAACTTCCTTCATATGATTGATTTGCATTATGGGAGCTAGCAAGGAATGTTTCCTTTTGCAAGACTCCATCATTATGTACTGGCCAATGACTTTATAGCTCATTTCAAACATTTCATGTCATCTCAGGATATGAAGACAATACTAGTCGTGGATCAGTGTTCCCCACATTATTTTTGATTCCTTATGTGGGCACGCATATCCCCATCAAGTGTGATTCTCTTTTGATTTTATTTGAAACTGCTCTCTCCATGGTCATGACCGAAACTCGTCACTTCATACCCAGAACTAGAAGGAAAAATGAGATGCAATCAGAGCTACCGAGACAAAGCCCAAAAAAGGAGGCCAGCAAGCTAAAAGAGACAAGGGTACCATAGGAAATGGGCGAGTTGTGAAAATGTCACAACATCTGGTGACTCCACAGGTGAAATGTTGAAAACATTTCATGGATAAAAAATTAATCCAAGCTCAGAATATTTGGGTAATCGATATTACATCATCACAAAAAAAGAAAATGAAATTGAAAGGGGAGGAGAATCATATATTGGATCAAGGCACCCTTAGTCTTTAATTACCCATGTGTGTGTTAATGCATCAATTCCCACTCGACAAGACAATTTGGGAACCTCAAGATTAGTCATGACAAGTTATATTTTTCTCAACTCCAAAAGCATCCTAGACATTGCCTCACTGCCAGTCAGGCATCCATAGCCTCGACGAGGTTGTCACTGTAATCCCACACAGATTGCTCTACTTTTGGTGAATTATTTTTTCAAACACCTGTAGAGATGTCTACATATCCCCAAAGCCAATCATTAGGTCTTTATCTTAATTTTATTTCCTTTTCTCTTTTCTCTCTTTCTTTTGATATTTCATTTCTTTCCTTTTTCTTAGCTCATGAGCAGTGAAACTCACTATGGGTTAGGGAATTATAGTGGCACTGAAGCAAGATTTTAAAATTTTCACAGGTCATGACCTCACCCAAATAATCCTCAATGACTCAAAGCAATTTATTAGGTGTGAAGTATATAGTAATCTCAGAGTTCAAATGTCAAGACACAATATATGATTAACCTTCCGAGTTAAGTTCACATTACACCCTATGACAAAAATAAGATAGGTGATCTCAGCTTCTAAGGATCTTCATAAATAGTTATCCAGGAAATGAAATAAAAAAGACTTAGTGGGACCTCCAAATGGAGTTTAGGAAACACATAATGCCTTCTCGCAAAGTAGAATCCTATCCTTCAGGATTCCTAGCAAAACCAAAAAAACCCTAAACCAAAAACAAGGGAAAGAAAATCAAAGCCACCTGAGCAAGAAAACTCAGGGGAAACAAACCCCAAACTAACAAAAGGAAAGCAACCTAGACTATAGGAAACCCAAAACCCCACAGAGGGAAAAAAACCAACAGGAAAGAAATGATAGGGGAAACAAACCAAAAACCCTCTAAACTACAAAAGAAGACCAAACAGGAAAGAAGAAAAGTAAGGAAAACCAAAAAGCAGAACACAAGGGAAACCTAGACTAGCTATGTACAGGGCTTCTAGAAGGAAACCTAGGGTTGGAAATAATGCTTGAGGAATTGTCCATTGATAGGCAATGGTACTTCCTCTCTTGTAGGAGTCTTCAGCTTAAATGCATTATCTCCCGGTATTTCAAAAATTTGATAAGGGCCTTTCCATAAATTGTCAAACTTATCGTGGTCACCTCTCTTCTCATGGGCCTTGTCCCATCGGAGAACCAAATCTGATATTTGAAACTCCTTTACCTTAGCCATTCTGTCAAACCATCTCTTGACTAGTCCTTGATGCTTTGCAAAATTTTCCAGTGCCTGATGTCTTCTCTCTTCTAAATACAGTAATTGAGTCAGCCATGTCTGCACTCTATCTTCTCCTTCCATGTACTCTTGCATAAATTGTAATGTCAGGATCCTTAATTGAATTGGGAAGACTGGATCCTACCCATAAACCAACTAATGGGGAGATGTCCCTATAGAGCTCTTAATTCTATTTTTTTTCACCCAAAGGGTGAATCTTAATTGTGTGTGCCAATCTTTCAGATTCTTGTTTAGTAACTTTTTGATGGCGCTCAACAAATTCTTATTCATTGATTCGGCCAGTCCGTTTCCTTGTGGATATTAGTTCGATGAAAACTTTAATTTTATCTCATAGTCAAATGCCCAGTTCAAAAACTTCAAAGATGTAAACCCAGAACCATTGTCGCACACCAAGGCGTGTGGACACCCAAACCTACTGATGATGTTTTCTTCAAGGAACTTGATGACCACCTCTATCATGCATTGTTTAAGAACCTGGGCCTCCCACTTTCATGTGCAATAATCCATAGCAGTTAGGATATACTTGTGTTGTCTTGAAGAAGGTAAATTAAAGGGGCCAATAAAATCTAACCCTCATTTAGCAAAAGTTTTTACTTCAATAACAAGTTGTAATGGCATGGTAGGATTCCTTTCACGCACAACAGCTACCTGACATGTGTGACAAGTCTTCACATGTTCACGTGCATCCTTGAATAATGTAGGAGAGTAATATCCTACCCTTGAAATTTGATGGGCCATAGCCAGATTGCTTCCATGACTTATTCCATGCTTACTGTGGAAGTGCTCAATAAATTGTCCTGCCTCTTCCTTATTGACACATCTTAGATAGATTCCATCATGATTATTTCTATATAGGAAAGCTCCCTGAAGCATAAAATGTTGACTTTTCATTCTTAATGGTCTCTTTTGTACTGGATTCAAATGCACAAGGGACTTATGATTCAACAGGTAGTAGACAAGGTCATCATACCATTCATCTGGAGACACTTCTTCTAACATATACACTTGTACTAATTTGTGTCCAGTCACGGTGATTGTTTATGTCAGAGCTTGCCCATGGACCAGTTTCATTAGTTGTATTTCCATGTCGTATTCTTGAATGATGGCCATCCATTCTCCTCTTCTTTCTCCTAACTTATTCTGCATTAACATGGTTTTTACTGCGGCATCAGGAACTATTGCATACACTTTTCTTCTCAAAATGTAATGTCTAAATTTCTTTATTGCCTTCACCAATGCGTAGACTTGTTTTTCAACATTTGGATATCTCAATTCTACATCCTTCAATGGGGAACTAATGAATGCAATAGGATGATTGTCTTTCTCTTTTGATCTTTGAGTGAGAATAGCCACACACGTGTGTTCTAAAGCAAAGGAACATATGTAGAATGGTTTGGTGTAATATGGGCTGACCAAGACAAGAGCATCCACAATAGCTTGTTTGATTTCTTTGAATACTCTTTTTCATGTTGGTATCCAATCTAATTTCACACCCTTCTTCAACATATCATTCAGTGGTTTGACTATCTCTATGAATCCAGTGATGAACTTCTTGACAAAGTTGATTTTTCCAAAGAATGACTTCAATTCTTTCTAGCTATCTGGTAGGCCAATCCTAGAGATGGCTTCAATGCGTTTAAGGTAAATTGAGATTCCACACTCAAAGATCACATGACCCAATAGTATTCCTTCGGTGACAGTGAACATGCATTTCTTTGGATTTAATGATATCCCATATATTCTACATCTCTGAAAATTTCTTCGCAGATCATTTATGTGGTCTTCTCTCTGCTTGGAAAACATAGTGAGATCATCAATGTATATAATGATACACTTCCCAACCAAATCTTTGAAGGCATACTCCATGGCCCTCTGGAAGGTGGCTCCAGCATTGATCAAACTGAAAGGCATTCTTTTGTAGGCAAATGTGCCCCATTTTGTTGTAAATGCAGTTTTCAATCTATCTTCTTCCTCCACCATTACTTGGTTATATCGAGAATAGCCGTCCAAGAATGACATCATCTGAGACCCATTCACAACCTGTATTACTTCATCTAAGGATGGCACTAGATAATTGTCTTTCTCTGAAGCTCTATTAAGATTTTTGAAATCCACGCATAATCTTATTTCTCCATTTTTCTTTCTAACAGGAACCAGGATGGCTACCCATGTCAAGTGCCTAAATGGAAATATAATCCTTGTCGAAAGTAGCTTCCTGACCTCTTACTAGATCAATGGTTCCAACATGATATTTATCATCCTTTGTCTTTGTCAGAAAGGCTTACTACCTGGATTGAGAAGGATTGTATGTGTGATGAGGGATGTATCATATGTCTTCAAATCTTCATATCCCCATGCAATTACATCAAGAAATCCTTTATCAAATTTAGGATGCTTTCTTTCTTCTCTGGAGTAAAAAATTTCAAGATAAAAATATTCATGACATCTTCCTGTGTTCCTACATTTACCTTTTCGCATTCACCTCCATTAGATGTTTTGTACTTGAGGGCACTCAGTTTGTCAGAATATAAGATTCTTTCTAACTCTATCATTCCTTTAGGAATGGTGTTTGTCCTTGAATTCATGATTTCATCGATTTCAAATTGTGTTTGTTTTTGTTCTCCTTCATCGATGACTTGTGCTTCAAATACCCTTGAACTTGTTAGAAAATCAAGGATATGCTTATCATCCTCAAATACCTTGAAATTCATAACATTGTCAGGGACTGAGGGTACTAAAGTTAGATCATCTATGAATTTCATCACACACTCCATGGCCAATGGTTCCAATAAACCTCCAAATTGGGCTAGTGAATTTTCTACTCAATTATTTTCTCTACCTATCCCTTTAACGTTGAAAGCGTTAAAGCTTTCAATTAAGTCCCAAACTCTATTGCGGTAGTGACCCAACCTTTTGTCATGGCATGCATATTGTTTCCAAACTTTTCTGACCACTATATCTGAGTCTCCATGAGCATGCAGTATTTTGGTGCTCTTTTGGATAGCAAGTAGCAATCTGATGACCAATGATTCATACTCAGCCACATTGTTTGTGCATGGCAACTGCAATCTGTGTGCCGCCAAATAAGTTTCTCCATTCGGACTAACCAGTTCAATGCCTGCTCCATTTCCTCTTTGTAACTTAGATCCAACAAATGATAGTGTCCATTCTTGATCTTCATTTTCTGTGTGAGAGGATTCAGATCCTGGTCCATATATTTTTTCATCATGGTTTCCTTGGAAACTTTGATCTTTACCTCCTCCAACATGCGGGGAATTTTCAGCATTTAGGGAATTTTGAACATTGATGACCTCTCCAACATTTCTAGTCATTGATGCTTGGGGAAACATCTTTGATAATTGGGAAATTGTGTCTTCACACATCATGCATGAAAATTTTGAGTGGAAAGCATTGTGAATCCTACACCAATTAGGTAACAGTAGGTTTTGAATGCAAGCATCTTTGCCCAATTCAACTTCTTGTTTCACACTTCGTAGGACAAACTTCTTAAAATTTTCAAACATTCGTCATTCAAAGTTGGATTTGGATCATTATCAATAGGGGCTTCAGTGAACTTGGGGATCACGTCTGGACACCCTCCTTGATTATGGCCTTGTAACATTAAAATTTCTCCAGTTTTGGGCACATATGATCCCAAAGTTGTTTCCATGAATAAAACCTCATTCTCTCCACCGTACTCGGTTATTAGCAGCCGGAGCCTAGGTGTACTTTCTATCCTGATCTGATTTGGGATTCCTCTCCATGGTAGCCACATATGAGAAAAGTCCATAGCTATGTATCCATTCAATTTCCTTGCCCAATCTTTGCTTAAAATCATACTGTATCCTTCTGGAATGTCCATGATAGATATATTGATGCAAATTTGGATTCATGGATCTAAAGCAAGTTGCATATGAATGTTAATCAATTCTCCCACAACTAGGACTTTGGTTTTATCTAACTATGTCACTTTCTTGTCTGTCTGTAGTGGGATCAATCCTAATTTTCTACATATTTCTATGGGCATTACATTACTAGATGCACCAGAATCTATCAAGAAGTTATGTAACATTTTCCCAAATATTTGAACTGACATGAGTAATGGGGGAGGCTTCTCTTTTCCTTGATAGAAAATCATAGGCTTTCATTCCCTTGGATTAAATTCTTCATTCTTTGTACTGTGTAAACTATCATATCTATTTTGATTCATCCTTTGTTCCTTTTAAGCATTTGTATTTCCATTTACCTCTTTTCTTTTAGCCACAGGGTCACTTTGTGATATGACTCTATCTGATATGACCCTTCGGTCATCAGGAAAATTTTGTACCATTCAAATGAAGCTTGAAGGAATTTGGTGTACATCAGATGCATTTGGTTGTACATCTTCCAAAACATTGGTATTCTGCGCAAAACCAGACTGAGGGTTGTTGTGGTTGGTCCTAGGTGGATGTGACCCACCTTGGGAAATGTTCCTAGGGGTGACATCAGTCAAACTTCCCAATAAGGTTTCTCTAACTTTTGGGATTTTCATCAATTTGTATAATGGTAGACTAACTTTGATCTTCTTTAATTCTTCTAGCACGAAAGAGCTCAGCCTCTTGAATTCCTCTCTGGGAGGATTTTCTTTCTATCTTGTTTCTCCAAGATGAGTAGTAGATCATGTAATTAGTTGTCCTCTTTCATTTTGTGGAGCATTTGTTGTTGTCAGTTGCCTTCTTTCACCCTGTGAACTAGTCGATGGTCGATATTCTGGTGAGTCTCTTAGAGGACTCAGTACATTACTCGCACCGGGGTGCGGAGGTGTGGAAAATTTGTTCGGAGGAGTTGATGTTGTCATAGGTTCATAATTTCTAGAATTCCTCTGATATGTTTTAAGAGCCATATTTCCAGAAGTTTGTTGAAATGCCTGGACTTCACTTACTCCCTCTACCAGGACACTGTTGTATAATGGAGGAAAGGAAAACCCATCCCTATGCAATGGTTCATTTAGGGATGCATGTGGAGGCTGATTTCTGAGTGGAGCTTGATACATGGGTGCCTCTACAGGACCATTGGCTGATGTTGGTGGGAATATTTCATTATCCTGCACTGGCATGTAATCTTGCATGTTAGGTGGAGGAAATGTGAAATCATCAAAGACCAACACTTGGTCATACCTCGGTGAAGGGAACAATTCATACCTGGTAGGTGGAGGATTTTTATGTCTAGTAGTGTTTCTTACTTCTCCTTTGAAAATGTTGGCAGCCCTCTGAAATTCTTGGCTTTGTAACTCGGAATGGTTAGTTGTCTCATGCAATTGACAACATCCGGACAATGCTGCTTCGGCCAGGATAACTTTATATTCTGGTCAGCTTTCAGTAGATAGTGGATTTTTGAATGGTAAGGGTACACCGCCATTATTTGGATTTGTGTTCCATGATCTTCTCTAGTGTCCTTGGTTGTTATATTATGATACCTAGAACTGTTCTCTTGATAATTTTGATTATTGTTTCAATATCGAGAAGGATTATCATGATATCCCTTATTATATTCTTGATGATTCTCTTGGTGAGTGGGAGGGTTCCATTGATATCCTTGATTGTTACCTTGATGTGACTAGTAATTTTTTTGTTGATTCTACAATTGATTATTTTGATTTCTAAGGTAGGTGACCTCAGTGGACAACTTCTTTACTTGCTCTATTAGATACCTCATCTCTTCTCTTTCTTCTTTAGTCCTTTTCTTAGTTGTCATGTTCTTGAGATATACAGGTTGTGCTGGCATTGCCTGAGACATAGGGGCCCCTCGATGCGGCACTAACTGATTGGAAGGAACAAGAACATGATTAAGAGCAGGTGTATGGTTCATCATTCCTTGATTCAAAGCATTAGAATTTCCAAAGAAATTTGGCCCTCCAGTAGCAGTTGCTGGTGACTGTAAACTTACCCTCTTAGCCTCTACGTAAGCTTGAATCAAACTAGTAGGAGGTGGATGAGTCTTCTGGACAAACATGGAAGTGAAGCAATCCAAGGCTACATAGTAAATAGGTCATGTTGCATCATCACCCATGTGATAGGGATCACGCAATATTGAATAGGCCCTTTGGAACCTATTGTTGAAGGCACCAAGTGACTCACGTTCTTTCCTTCTATAGACACCTAAAATTTACCAGGTGTATCTCAAGCATTCCAAATTATAAATCTCAGCCAAATGCTTAAAAATATTATCTCAGTGCAAATCAAATGGACATTTAATCAATGCAAATCAAAGAAGCAAAATTCAAATCAATTTAAAAGATTAAATAATCATGAAATCAATCAATTAAAATCAAGACTAAAGGGATTAATCAAATTATGCAATTGATTTTCAATTGTATAAATCAAATAAAAAAGAACCAAATCCAACCCATTTACCCTTCCATGGCTAATTTAATTAAAAGATGGAGTTATTTAAATTCCTTAATATCTTTGAGAGATAACCAACAAACTTTCCTTATTTGCAAACAACTCAAAGATTTTTTATTTTACCAGGATTTTTGCTTAACCAAGCTTTGATCATGATTAATTCACTCTACCCCCTACCCTTGGGAAAATGCTATAAATATAGGCCATTTCCTTTGTGTTAAGGATCCAAGAATTCAAGAGCAAAAGGCATCCTTATTATCAACATATTAAGAGAATATTGAGCATATTGAGGAGCATTTTTTGAGAGATTTGAGAGAGATATTCAACATTATTGTCATTTATCATATCATGTTTTAGAACATTTTCTAATCTTTCTTATGATCTTGGAGCTTTCTTAAGCATTTTAAACATTACAGCTAGTTTTAAGCATTTAGATTTTCATACATATCTCGTTCTAGGATTGTCCTTGAGAGAGATTAAGCCTAAGAGTTCTCTCAACAAAACTTGGATAGAGAACCATGAGATGATATAGTTGTTAGTTTCAATTCTTAGATTAATTTTTTTATCTTTCCATAGAATAGTTTACTTTCATTCTTAATCTCATGAAGGTGTATTTTCATGTACACATAATGACACCCACTGTGGGGCTTTAAGCCTCTGTTCTAATGTTTTTATTATTTTTATATGCTCTATTTCATGGTTTTTTGGTATTTTTGTTTTAGAAAACAGGAGAAGAGCTGTGTATATGATGCAAAGATCTACCTAAAAAAACTAAAACGCCGCCTAGTAGGCTTGATTCATCTTCATCTCTATGTTTTCTGCTGGGTGAGAGATATACTGGACCACTTTCTAGAAAAGTCTTACCACCTATCAAATACAGTGCACCACCTGTCAACTATTAAACAACCACTTATCAGCAATTTTTGACCGCTTCTTATTCTTTCTGTACTGCATACTATTTTTATTTTACCACCTGTTAAACTTTAAAAGCTACGTAGTAAAAATAAAAAGCCGTACATAAAGTTTAAAGTATCGCTTAGTAACAATTGATAGCCACTCTTTAGCTGTCAAATGCCGCGTACCAACTTTTTCTTTAAATCAATTTTTTGTTGATTCTATCATTTTCCTAATTATCTATGTTTTATGGTTCTACAAATGAAAAATCACCCCAATGTACAGAAACCAGAGAAGAGAATATCAAGACCTAGCAAAGAGGTAAGAGCTTAAACCAAAAATGACAAAGAAATTCATAATGCAAATCTGTTAGAAAGCTTGTTTGAAGAAGAACATTTATATGAACATTACATTAAGGTGTTCTTTGGTTACAAGGCAAAATTTCCTACTCTTTGACTAATTTGCATATTTCCTTTCTTTAAAATCTTTAATCCATAAATCTTTCATCTAAAAAGAGATTTTAAGAGATTCTGGTATCTTTAAGGTTTTTCTTCACTTTGCTGTGATTTGTGTCGAATAACTTTGTTGGAGGAGATGGAGTGGGAACGACCACCACTAGGTGAGTAGAAACAATGCAAAAAAATAAAAAATGTGCCTAGCCTTTGCTAGCTTCGAAATCAGGTATTTCACTCATCAAGCTTGCATTTTATTAGATTGTGGCTTTTCTTTAAATCTAGCATAAGTAGGTTAAAAATTGAACCACACATTTCCATTCTAAGAACCTCCTTGTTAAGAGGTTGAAAATAAACAAATTTGTTAAAAGTTTTGGAATGAAAGAAAGACAATAGAGATATGCTCTTCACTCTTTGAGTGAATCAAATTCTCAAACTTGTTGGACCAAGTTCAATTCCTACTTTTATGAACATGTTAGCTAATTAGAACTTTTGAAGGGCCTACCTCCCGATAATTGCCTTACGAGGATGGTGAGAGGGAATGACCCAAAGTGGGAGATACTTGCTTTCACTAGAATATCCTCTGACCCACTATAAACAAATGCACTTTTCCTTAATCGGGAAGTGACTAAAACTTGTACAAGCCATCCTCACTTTCTCTAGTAGTCCTTCGGGATTGCCCAAAATCATACTTTTGTGCATGTCGGAAGCCCTCAAAGGGGTAAAGGATCTTGACAAGGTTTAGACTGGAATAGGTTGAAACCTGATAAATTAGTAGACCTACCTTTTTAGAGCCATGTTTAAAAACCAAATGTGTTGAGGCTAGGGTAGACTACTTGGAAGATATTCTTGTGCAAACCACTTTAAAACATCCGATAACATACACTTTTAGTGTGGTTTTAGGGACATGATGAAAATATTATGTGTGTGCTGAGTTTGTATTTTTTTTTCATGCAAGAATATTGTTTGATAAATCTGATCAAAGACATTAAAATTTTAAATCCAAAAACAACTTAAAATTGACAAAATCCATTCTAATCAGCAGAATGCCGCATACAATCCTTGAAGAGCCACTTACAAAAAAATATGGGCCACCTAATAAACTTAAAATGCCACGTGCAAACATCAAACAACCACGTGTTCACTGGAAAGAGCTGCGTAACAAATTTTCAAAACCGCTTGATAACCCAGAAACGCCGCCTGCCAACTGTAGAGTGCCACGTAGAGATTTTCCAGTCACCGCATATCAATATTAAAAGGCTGCCTACACATAGGTAAGAACCACCCAGAATCATAAAAGGGAAAACATTGGGTACTTGCCAAAGGATTGAAAACAAAAAAATTAGATTTTTGGATACCCTTTTGGATGTTTATCATTGAGGATACCTGTCTTGATCAAAATTTGCCATTTTTGGGCATTTCACAAACTCGTGCATGGATTGATCATTGAACAAGTTTGGAAACCAAAGATCTTTATTTTGACGTATGTTAATGCCGGTTTTCACTCGATCCCATTACATTAAAACTACCCTCCAACCAGACGGGTCTTATTTGAGACAAGAGTGTCATTTCCCAAGTGATCCTTTTTCCACAAAACCTATACATGAAACTACTCAAGAAATAGAACCGAGGTTGTCTTTTTGATTCAATCATATAGATCTGGATCAAATTAATCATGCGAACAAGGATTTAACCAACCAAGGAAATGTTGATCCTAATGACAAAGGATCAAACACTAGTGTCACTGGAGGGATAAACATAGACCCTAATAGTCAAGGGATGAACAACACCAATGTCGATGGATGAATAAAAATTGACCCTAAAATGGACCCAAATATGGAAGAGCTAACTGATGAAAAGGTTACCGAAGCTATGAAAAGCCCTTTCTTCATGAAACTTGTGGACAAAGTGTTGGAAAAGGATAAAGAGAAATACTTCCTAGACCTAGCACAAATGGGTCTCAAACTTCCACATGATTATGATTTTTCCAGACTCAAGAAAGAAGAAGCTGAGGCTAACCCCATCGATATCATGAACAAACAATTCCAGCTTTTTCAACTGCAATTGGACACATTGAAACAAGGTGGGGCTCCTAAACCCTTTTCTATCAAAGCCTTGTGTCCTTTTCCTTTTGATAAGTCCTTAGTCATGATACCATTCCCAACGAATGCTATTTATCTAAAATATGATAAATATGAAGGAACATCTCATCCTCAATATCACTTAAGGGAATTTTTTTCCCTAAGTCTAGAGTTCATGCATGACACAACTTACCTCATGAGGTTATTTCCTAGAAGTTTGGGAGGCATGGCAATAAAGTGGTTCTCAAAATTACCCTCTGGTATTAGGACCTTTGAGGAATTGGCATCTAAATTTGTAGCCCACTATTCTTATAACATCAAACATGAGGTTACAATGCTCAATCTATGCAATACCAAAAAAAGAGATGGAGAAGGGTTCTGACTTTTCCTACGACGATGGAGGGCAGTATTTGCTAGATACCCTCGAAGTGTACCTAAAAAGGAAAAGATGGACATCTTTGTGAACAGCCTGAATGGTGAAATGAACTATAGATTAAGGCTACAATATCCTAGGTCATTCCAAGACTTGATTGAAAATGGGGTAACAAAAGAAGAGGTATTGGTGAAAAGTGGAGAAATTAAACTCTACAAAGATAATAAAAACAACAACAATAACTCCAACACCAATCAAAATTGAAATAACAATAACAACAACAACAACACCAGTCGTTATTGGACAAGGAATTAAAAAATCAATAAAAGAGTGGTTAATGATGGAGTGGTGGAGGCTAATACCTTAAAATCTATTCCTTTAAACCTTACTCAAAACTCAGCTGAAGCCAATAACATGAATCAAACACCCAAAGTTCCCTTCAACAACAACACTTACAACAACTTTGGGAACAATCAAGGGGCTTCCAAGGCTAAACCGTTCTTTGCACCTACACCCAGGAGGACATTCACTAATTTGGGTGAACCATTGGAAAATGCATTAAGGACACTTATTACAAATAAGCTTATCAATCTACCAAAGGCTCAACCCTATGAGCCACATATCAAGCCAAATTGGTGGAATGAGAACAACCATTGTGATTATCATTGAAATAGGGGACATAAGACTAACAATTGCTTACGTCTCAAACATGTGGTACAAGATCTCATAGACAATGGTGTGATAAAGGTGGAAGGACCTCAAAATAATGAAGATCACATAGCCTTTAAGACTCCTTTTTATAAACATGAAAAGGGAGAATCTTCTAATTCTAACAATGGAGGAAACAATGCAAATAATGTAAGAAGTGGTCATAATGCCAACTTTGCACATACTTATGACAATATCATCAATGTTGTTATGATTAAAGATCAACTTACCCATAGATCTGCTAATTCCATCACAAGGGGACAAGCCTCAAAGCTTACCTTACTAGGAGTTACTCCTATTATTATTGGTCCCAAGGCACCAACTATTGTGGCTAAACACACACCACCCACCACAAAGCCTTATAGTTTGGTGGATCAATTGCAAAAGACTCCTGCCCAAATATCAATTTTGGAATTGCTA
>MU226756.1:105225-116942 GCA_018584345.1 Thuja plicata
TATACCCTTCAGGTTATCAAGTCGGCTCAATTAAAAGTTTCAATTAATAAATATTACATTAGTCGGCTGCACAAACATTTCACAAATAAAATCCTTCGCAGGCCGACGCAGTCCAGAAATGATATTCTAGTGTTGACCAGTAGATGCTCGGTGAACACTGCAGATTCTGCGAAAATCCTTTGGTAACCGAGTGAACTCGGTAAAGACTAACTTTCCTTTGTAGAGATTGAATTTCTTTTTTCGACCGAGTGAGCTTGGTAGTAACTAACTTCTCGGTATAGTATTCTGGAGCGCTTGGTAGACTCTGTAAATAGCTTCTCTTACCGTCTAAGCTTGGTAGACTTGGTTAACTGCCTTGCTGAACATTCTGAGCTTGGTAGACTCTGTCTAATGACTGATATGACATTTGTGTAACATCAAGGACAATACACAATTAAACAATTGTTTCCAACACATCCTATACAAGTGGAGTTCCGAGATTCTGCGATTGTGAACATTGAAGCTACAACATGGACTTTATACTTTGATGGATCATATACCCAAAATGGTAGTGGAGCAGGTATTCTTTTGATCACACTACAAGGCTACACAATCCCAAAATCTTAAAAGTTATTTTTCCCTTGCACCAATAACATAGCAGAGTATGAAGCTTTGGTCATTGGCATCAAGAAAACTTTGGAATGGAATGTCACAGAGATACAAGTCTATGGGGAGTCTCAATTAGTCATTAATCAAGTTAATGATGAATATAATACTAAAGATGAAAAATTTCTACCATACAAGAACTTGGTAGATAGTTGGAAGGGGTATTTTTCCTTGATTACTTTTGTACAAATTCCAAGAGATAAGAATAGAGTGGCCGATGCAATGGTTACTTTGGCATCTTTACTTCAGCTACCTGATCAAAATGAAAAGTATGAGTTCTTGGTGGAAGAATTGGTGAAACCCACATTTGACCTACCTGAGACCCAAATTGTTTCCCTTTTACATGGACATGATTCCCCATGGTATGGACCTATCTATGCTTATCTCAAACATCAAACTTTACCTATAGACCAAACCCGCACTCAAAAGCAAAATTTCATAAGACAAGCAGCCCGTTATACTATCCTTTCTAACACATTGTATTGTAAAGGTCTTGACAGAACACTCCTTAGATGTCTAGAGGAAGAGGAATGGAAATTAGCTTTAAAAGATGTCCATGAGGGGATTTGTGGCTCACATTCAAATGGTTTAAACCTAGCTAAGAAAATCTTACGTATGGGGTACTTTTGGAAAACCTTAGAAAGAGACGCTTTTTAATATGTTAAAATTTTCAAGAAATGTCAATACCATGGATACTTGATTTATGCCCTGGCATAAGAATTAAATCCTTTTGTCACACTGCGGCCATTCTATCAATGGGGTTTTGACCTAATTGGCATGATCTATCCACATTCTTCAAATGGGCACAAGTATATAATCACAGCAATAGAATACTTTACTAAATGGGTGGAAGTTGTTCCTTTATCAACTGCAACAGGAAAACAAATTTCCTTGTTTATCCTTAATCATATCATTTGTAGATATGACATTCCTCATGCTATCATCACGGATAATGGAAAATAGTTTAAGAACAAAGATATTGATGAACTTTGTGACACGTTCCACATTACACATCACTCTTTATCCATTTACTATCCCTAAGGTAATGGACAAGCAGAAGCCACCAACAAAAACATCCTTAAAATCCTCAGGAGATCGGTTGGCAAATCAGGAAAGGATTGGCATCTTCAAATCAATCCAGCATTATGGGCCTATAGGACTAGCATTCGAACCCCGATAGTAGCTACACCTTTTTCCTTTGTTTATGGGGCCGAAGTTGTTCTTCCTTTAGAAGTTGAAATACCATCCCTCAAAGTTTCATTGCATGGATTAATAACGGATGAGGATTATAGAGTTGCCCATCTTCAACAATTGGAATTGTTGGAGGAACATCAAACTCAAGCTTATGATCATTTGAAAGTGTATCAAAATCACATTCCAGGAACTATAAGAAACATAACAAGCCAAGAAACTTTCAAATAGGAGATCTAGTATTGAGAGAAAATCCAAAGAATCAGGCCGACAAAGAAAAGAAAGGAAAATGGGAAGCAAATTGGCTGGGTCCTTTTGTCATTATTTCTTCATTTGGAATGGGGACTTACAAATTAGCTGATTGTAATGGTGATGAATTGCTAGAACCTATCAATAGCATTCATCTTAAGAGGTTCCCCACCTGATTTAGAGGAAAGAGTATCAGAATAAAGAGTATAAGTTGAAGAGTATCAGATGAGTCAAGCATTACCTTTGTACATGAGAAAATTCAAAAATAGGAAAAAAAAAGAGAAAAGATAAAAAATACAAAAAATTAGAAATTCCAAAAAGCCACAAACATTTGAAAAAGAGAAAAAAGTACCTTGGTGAAAACCTAGCAATAGGCACCTTGGTAGAAAAAAAAAAATAAAGGAAAAAGAGAAAAAGAGCAATAAACCCAAGAGGTGAAAACCTGGAAACAGGCACCTTTTGTCCCTTAGGTGTTTTCCTAGTTGCATTTGTACATATTGCAATTTTCCTCATCTCACTTGTTCATATCCTCATTGCATCTATCATTCATGCATTTCCCTAATGAAGTCTCAGAGCTGCATTTGTCACATTCTAGATTCAGTTGCCCTATGTATCACATTGGCCACATTTATCACTTGGGGGCACACATCATAGATAAATTTTGATATCAACCAGATTCAATAGTGCAACATTTTAGTCACACGTCAGAAGTAGATTTTTAGATTCTGGAGAGACATTTTTGAACCTTTGATAACTATCATTGTTCAACCCTAAACAGTTTGATCGCATAACATGATCCTTGAACCTCATATGATTTATTTTATCAAGATTGAAAATTTGACACACCTTACATGATCAGATTGTCTGGAATTCTTATTTGAAAATCTTGATACATTTCACAAACACTTGGAATTTTGGTGAATTTTTCATTAACTTTTTTGAGTCATCTTTTTAGTTAATCCATGATGTTTTGGCTAGATTGGCAATGATAAAAGACATGATGTTTTCTTAAAGCTTCTAAGTGACTATTTTGAGGAAGATTCTTTAATTTGTGTGAATTATTCTAAAGACATGGTCTTCAAAGAACCATAGAGGACGTTGATACTTGATGGAGGGTTAACCTTTGTTTGTTTATGCAAAAGGATACCTTGGTTATTTAGATTTTCCATATCTTAATATCAACATCCACTTGCAACATTGAATCTAATTAAATCGGTATTCATACTCCCATAGTTGGTCTTCCAACTAGTGAGGGATATACTTGGTTTCATAGAAAGGAGTTACCCAATGCGAGAAAGTCATATTCATATTATTATGGTCACAGTGGCACCAGTAAGGATTGTATGGACTCCTAGTTCCACAAACACTCTATGATGAAAATATATCTCAATTTGCATTTCTTTCGCAAACCTCAAGGAAAATTAGTTGCATTGCATTGCATTCATGTTAAGATTAATTGCATTCTGCATGTTAGATTAATTGCATGTTGCTCTCTAGCTTGCATTTTCAAAATGCTTAATTCTCAAATGGCTTGTCTTTATAGCAATTTTCCAAGTTCAAGGGGGGATAAAAGTTGATCACATTTCATCGAATCATATGATTTTCAAGTCATTCAAAAATAAGATTTTCCTTTGCATTCATCATCATTAATCATTATTCATTATTTATATCAAGAGAAAATAAAAGACAAGATTCATTACTCATTACTCAGTTTCCATATCATCATTTAGAACTGCATATCATAAATTAAAATTGCGTACATTCAAAAATATAACAAAGATAGATGCATTTCATTTACCATTAAGCACTAAGTATTGCATTCATTGCATTGCATAATCCATACATTGTTAAAACAAAAACATATAGAGTTAAATTGCATTCACATCATTTACATCCATTTATTTATGTCCTACTCTAAGACATTAGCATCCATTGCATAATACAAATAAATGCGTCATAGAAACATATAGACATGCATAAAAGGAAAACTCATAACATCATCCAAGGTAATCAAAGAAGATCATCAGATAAATGTCCATCATCAATGTGTATAACATAATCAGTACATCAAAGGTACATTAATAAATAGAGATACATCAATGGTACATCAAAATCTTGATCACAATAAAGTATATATGATACAAATCTCAGGTCCATATCTGTCTCAATCATCTAGTAGGGGCACCTAATCCATCTAAACCTGTGCCTAACCCACTTGCGCCATCTAGATCTCTTTCACCTGCTCTATCTTGTGAGCTAGGAGGTGCCTCACTAGTGCTTTCACTGGTCGGTAGTTGTGCAAGAGTGACCAGAAACTATTGTAACATGGTCGTGACCTGGTCTAATCTGGCTGTCACTGTAGTCATCCTAGCCTATAATCCCTACACATCCTACACTATACCATCTAACATTAGAGCCTATGCTATTGGAGGACCTTGTGGTTCCTGAGGAGCTATAGGAACATGTGGTGCAACCTATGCTATGCTAACGTGAGGATCAACCTGTTGTATCTGCCCAGGAACCTGTCTAGCCTCCTGAACCTGTCTCTATCTCCATCTGGCCCAATCGGCATCTAATCTCAAAGGAGCCTGACCCTGTGGTCCCTATGCACCTGCTTCTCTCTACCTAGGCTGTCTAAAACCACCACCTCAGCCTCTCACATGACCACCTCTCATCCAAGTCCCACCTGCTCTTTGTACTCATGGCACTCTAGGTTCTCTCTGGAATCTGTGCCGATGTGGTTTATCACCATCATCTCCATCATCCCCTCCATCTCCATCATCCTCAGATAGCTCATTAACATCTGGGATCGGCTCTGTCAGATCAGTGAATCTCATGAACTGATGTCGCAAGAACCACTCTCAGTACTCCGCAGACATCCCTGCATTGGCAAGCTGTGGTAGCATATCCCATACTCCATATCCTAGCTGATCAATTTGTAAGAAAGATGACTGGTAGTCAACCTATGTGCCCCACATCAATCTCTCTACCTACACTCAAGCATATAAAGCCATGCCCTATGGCATATCCTACATTTGGCAATACTAGCGTAGTACTCTACCAAAGAAAAATCTCTCAATAATCAATGGGGATCGGCCTATCATCCATCGAGGAGAAAACATGTAAGGTAACTCATCATCATCCTCTCTCGACATCTCGCACAGCAAATATGGCCTCCACACAACCTGATCAATGTCATCGATCGCCCGTCTCCAATAATCAACCTTTCCCAGACAATGCTGGACAATCATGTCATCATACAAAAATGCATATGGATACCCTCAGGCCCGCACTTGTGCTGAGAATGGTTTGGTGATGGGGATATGCTCCCATGTCCACAACTATAACAAAACTACACTAGCAGAAATAGCTGCACTGCGCCGATAAACAATCTCATGCAAATCATGGTATAACTGTGATAGCATGCATGAACCCCAATCCATCCTTCATGGATGCACAATCAAATCCTCTATGATCTGGCCCCATCTGATCGCAAAACCACATCCTCTCCTATCTGGTAGAAATAATCCTCCTATCACAAATCCTAATAACGTTGGAAGGGTAGGGAATGAGGCAAACTATGCCCAGGTAATACAATCATCTGTAATGGTGTTATCTCCGAACACCCATCTGCACACACTGCTATCATAAAATGAATCATAATACACCCCCTCACCATGATTTCGGATCTTTAGTAATCTATAAAGATCCTCTAGCATAATTTTCATCTCACCGAGAGGTAAATGAAAAGTATTATGGTCAGAGTGCCAACGCTCTGCCATAGCTATCAATAAACCTCAGTTCAGCTAAAACCAAGGGAGATCTAGAATGAACTGAGACCATAAGTCTCGATAGTACACTGCTTAGCTGGCGTGAGCTCATCTACTAAGTCAAAGATCCACATCACCACTCCTCACACCTGCAACTTGCGGTAATGCTCCTACATTTTGAAACAAAGTGTATCATGTTAGTTTTTCTCTTGATGAACCATTCTAAGTCAATCATAACACATTAAATCTATCTTTGCTCTAACTTGAGTGTATCAACTTATTGCTCCTAACCTCTAAATCATGAGACACAAGGATAATTTATAATCATTTTTTAATCATAGCTGATTAACCTATCAAATATTCATCATTATGACTTTTCTATCATCCTAAACACAATGAGACATTCTGGATGAACATTTTCTAGCTTGGAACCTAATCAAATCATCTAGACGATCTATCGAACTGAGTTTATCTATTTTTCTTCTATCAAAAAATTTTCATCTTTCTGGTAGGCGACACTTCACTAAGTGTACGCGGCTTTTTACGCCAGGCGGCTTTTTAATTTTCAAAAGCGGCTCTTTACCACGCAGAGGTGGCGCTTTATGTTTTAGGTGGCGTTTTACAAGTCTACGCGGATTTTGGCTAATCATACACGGATTTTAAAACATGGAGTTGTAGGCAGCATTTTATCTATCCAGGGTTACAATTTTACCCTAGCTCCTACACGGCTAAGGATTACATATACGCATCTTTTCACAATGCGGATGCAGCTCTTAATAGGCCTCTGTGGAACTTTAACTATCATACGCGGCTCTTAGCCAATACTATTCTAAAAAGTAGTTAAAAGATGCAATAAATGTAAATTTTCAAAGTAATAAATGCACTGAGAGGGTCTAAACCACTCACTAGAGGCCCGTAGTCAGGTGGTCTCTTATATCTGCACGCTCGCTTGAATCTATGCTCTCAAATCGAGACCACCATCGCTATCAATTATCAAAGGATCAGAGCAAAATCTCAATAGTGAAAAGTGGAAATGAATAATAAATTTAGGTTTTTCAACCTATTTAAGCTATTTTAACCTATTTTCTGAGATTTTTGACCCAGTCAAACCTATTTTTCCTATTCTGCTCACTGGGGCATTTGTTCGACATCTTTTTTGCATCATCTTTTATTGGAAATGTTATCATCTTTTGATCTATCTTATTCACTTTATCTAATTGAATTTCTACCTACGATCAAGATGATTCCATTTCTAAGGGGGCATCATCCTATCATCAAACAAGGATTCTGCATCATATCTTATATCCAATCTGGGGCATTAAAATTTTGAACTTTATCAGCCAAGTACCCTATCAGGGGTTTCATATCAGGATTTCCATATCAGGGTTTTCATATCAGTGTTTCATATCGGGAGTCTCATATCAGGTTTTCATATCAGCTCATCAGTATCAGCTCAATGATCAAGACAATCAAGTTTTCTTTGAATCAATGCGCTCCGCACATCAATTCAAAGAGGGGCATTTGTAGACACCTAAAATTTACTAGGTGTATCTCAAGCATTCCAAATTATAAATCTCAGCCAAATGCTTCAAAATATTATCTCAATGCAAATGAAATCGACATTTAATCAATGCAAATCAAAGAAGCAAAATTCAAATCAATTTAAAAGATTAAATAATCATGAAATCAATCAATTAAAATCAAGCCTAAAGGGATTAATCAAATTATGCAATTGATTTTCAATTGTATAAATCAAATAAAAAAGAATCAAATCCAACCCATTTACCCTTCCATGGCTAATTTAATTAAAAGATGGAGTTATTTAAATTCCTTAATATCTTTGACAGACAACCAACAAACTTTCCTTATTTGCAAACAACTCAAAGATTTTTTATTTTACCAAGATTTTTGCTTAACCAAGCTTTGATCATGATTAATTCACTCTACCCCCTACCCTTGGGAAAATGCTATAAATACAGGTCATTTCCTTTGTGTTAAGGATCCAAGAATTCAAGAGAAAAAGGCATCCTTATTATTGACATATTAAGAGCATATTGAGCATATTGAGGAGCATTTTTTGAGAGATTTAAGAGAGATATTTAGCATTATTTTCATTTATCATATCATGTTTTAGAACATTTTCTAATCTTTCTTATGATCTTGGAGCTTTCTTAAGCATTTTAAACATTACAGCTAATTTTAAGCATTTAGATTTTCATACATATCTTGTTCTAGGATTGTCCTTGAGAGAGATTAAGCCTAAGAGCTCTCTCAACAAAGCTTGGATAGATAACCATGAGATGATATAGTTGTTAGTTTCAATTCTTAGATTAATTTTTTTATCTTTCCATAGAATAGTTTACTTTCATTCTTAATCTCATGAAGGTGCATTTTCATGTACACACCTTCTTATCTCAATGAATTGCCTATGCAACTCTGTTGGAGTGATTGGCAGTCTAAACTTTCTGAGGAAAGCATCCTTTAATTCTTACCAAGTTGGGATTGAATTCGGAGGTAGATTGATGTACCAATAAAATGTTTCCTCCCCCAGTGAGTAGGGAAATAGGCTACAAGCAACATCCTCTTCTTGAACATTTCTATTTTGAAAAGCATCTTCAAAAATATTAATGTGCTCACCAGCAGTGTGGTTGACATCATTAACAAAGAACTTAGAATATAAATTCTCTGGATTCTTAGGCATATTATGATAAGAGGCAAATTTCGCGAGAGGCGACACATTTTTGGGATGCCATTGTTGTTGTGGCATGGTTTGAACGGCTGCCGGAGTAACTATTTGTATGGTTATTTGAACTATTATTTTCTGAATTTGTGTAGTTCCTTCCTGATTTAATCCTTGTTGCACTTGATCAGTTTCTTGCACTCGACGTTGTGGAGGTGGAGTTTGAAATAACCTTGTGAGATCAGCTACACTTGGTGAGTTTTTTCTCGTAGATTCTTCTTTCTTTCCTCGCCTAGGCTTTGGATCAAACTTTAATTCTTGTAATTCTTTTGCTCCTCGAGTGGATCTTAAAATTCTCTAATGTACATAAGGAGAAAATGAGTTAATGCACTCCAGTATGTGAAGTATCCTTAATTCCTTGTGACGGGTGCTAGAAATTGAATGATTAATGCTCTTTGAATAGTTGCTTTGATCCTTTGAGATTTCTCTTCTTCTTCGAATCTAAGATTTGGCTAAAGGATAGGTACGATGTCCCTATGTGGTAGTACCATCTTGATTCATGATACACAGTCTTTTAACACTTATGTGAGGTCATCCTAGCACTAGGTTTTTTTGATGTGCATTTTATGACCCACCAAACAGTAGAACAAAACACCGAGGTGTCTTATCCTCTCTTGATCAAAGTTACATATATGCTAAGATTGCGAGAAGATCATATAGGTCACTCCAAGGTTCCTTTTCTATGTCAGGTCTTGACCATGGATAAGCTTGGTGGTAAATGTGATTTGCTGAATATCACAACAGGCCTTATGTTTTTAGTCTTGAAAGATTTGCAATGAAACACTTTTTTGGAATTTTCAGAATATGCGGAAAGAAAAATGAAGTAGGGTTCAAAAATTGTAATCTACTCCTAAGGGCAATGATAGCAATAGTCAATACTTCGGTGGACAAATTCCCAATAACTAGGTTTCACTTTGCCAAGTTATACTACAACAACATGAGAACCGGTGCAATCTTCAAGGTTTATGCAGAGAATTTTCATACCACCATGAACATCATCATGAAGAACAATATACGTGAATGACAGAATTTAAGCATATGAATGAATGAGGTTTAGGGTAACTTTGCACAATGATTTACAATCAGTAAAATGTCAAAAGTATGAACCAAAGGTACTCATCTAAACACCATCATATTTATCATTGCAATCACAACACTTCATCTAACTTTATCCAACTAATCTAAACTAAATGAGGAAATTATGAAACCAAGCAAGCACTAAAACACATCAAGTATTCACCATGAAACCTACAACAGAAATTTTATTGTCTCAGTAGCTCAAAGGCAACAATATCAAAATTCGCTCCTTACAAATGAGAAATGAGGCCTTTATATAGGTCCACGATTACAATGGGTGGCCCGGATAAAACAATAATTGATGGCCGAGATTTTTCCACCTCAGCCTTCATTAGGGTTAGGTCATGGAAGAAGGAATCCACTATCATAGTGGGCAATAAGTACCCAATATGCATGCATGCTCAAAAGGAGAGTGGGGTGAAATAAATGGCCACTAAGCATTAAATGCATTATTTTCCTTGAATGGATTATTCTTGATATCCTTCTTTAAATGCATTTACTTTGACTTGAAGATCTTCGACTAGTTGGTGGAGACAACTTGGTGCCATGTCACCATTGTATCATTTTGTAATCCAAATCCAACTTTGATTGATTCTAAAATTATATCTACTTGAACATTTCCATCCTTCCATGTACTTGCTTGGAAATTTATGGATTGGAATCCTTGGATTATGATTATGTCATTATGGAGTTTCTTCACATAGAACTTCCCTTTGCCATGCTCTTGGATTTATGGATTGAATTTTGATCTTTTAAATATTGAACCTTGAGTGTCTCGAACTAGATCACCTAGAAATTGGATGTCCTCAACATCGAAACTGGAATTCTTCAATATGAGTGTCTTCCTCAAACATCTAGGACTGGAACTCTTCTTCCTGCAAAATGAAGTAAACGACATAAGAACTGTGCAAGAAATTTAAACTACAACATATAAACGCCTTACATATTCTCTCCCAACTTTCTCATTTTTAGTTTGATTAGGAATTACTTCTCATCCAAATTTCTCTCTGACTTTTCCATCTCACTGTAAATGCACTTCTTCCTTCTTAAATTTTTAGGCCCTCTTTCTAGAAACTTTCTCTGAAATTCTCGCCTTCTTTCTGATTTTTTCCAAATCTTCGCAAATTCATCCCTGTGGAAATAAATTGTCTGTCTCCAATATTTTCTCTCTGAATATCCTTGCAAACTTTTCCATTTTTTTTTCAAAATTTTCCAAATTTCTGATTCTTTGAAATCTTCCATGACTTTCCAAATTTTAAAATTTTCAAGATTCTGAAATTTGTCACTTTTTGGAATTTTTTGATTTTGAAGAATTTTCAACTTTTCTGAAGTTCTCCATTTTTTCAAGATTTTGGAATTTTCCAAAGAATTCCAAGATTTCAGAGTTTTGGAATATTCAAAGGTTTTCATATGGAGCGAGGGAGCGGGCAACTAGGGAGTGAGCGGGAGCGCCCAAATTCAACTTCGAATGTGGGCGGGAGAAATTGGGAGGAAGCAGAAGCCTCTGAGAACAGCGAGCGAGACAATGGAAAGTACACTGCGATCCCAGGATTGGATCCCGATGTAGGACAGGCGCCAGAGGACCCAGGTGGGGGCCCCAGACAGGCGTCTAGGCTGGGACAACCAAGGAAATGGGCGTCACTTTTTGGCATCAAACCTATAGGTAAGTCGTCTCTACCTTCGGTGAAGAACGTATCTAAAGCCTCTCAGGGCTGCTTTGCTATTGAAATCCCTGATCAGACTATCGATTTATCCATAGAAAGGATGAAAAATTTGCTGGTAGGTAAATTTGTAGGAGTGAGACCTAAAATTGAAGTGGTCAGGGCTTTTGTCTCTCATAAATGGGCTTTGAAAGGACAGGTAGAGGTGGTAGCCATGGAAAAGGGATGTATGTCGTTCTTTTTCTCTTGTGAAGAAAATAGAATGAATATTCTGTGTAGCGGACCATGGCTGATTGGGAAAAATACCCTTATTCTTCAAAAATGGTGTCCGAATTTGGTATTCGAGGAGGACAAAGCTCGACAAGTTCCAGTCTGGATAAAGTT
>MU226756.1:123571-143482 GCA_018584345.1 Thuja plicata
AGGTGAAACAAATTAAAGACAATATGGAAACGGCAAACAGGGATGAGGATATCAAAAGTTTGCACAAAAAAGTAAAAATATTGGAGGCTACTATCAAGAAAATTGGGGAACAGTGTCTCATAAGTTTGAAAGCCTACTGCGGTCATGCCCAAATCCTTATGGATAAACTGGAAGTGATTAATAAGGAAAAAGATAGCAGTGTTGTGGAAAAGATGGGACCGGGATCTAGAACTAGAGCTAGTGCGAGGAAAAAGAGCCCAAAGGATGACAAAGAAACAGAGGAACTGAAGACTTCTGTTAACAACATGCAACTTATGGTCCTGGAAGCTGAAGAAATGGTTAAAGAAATGTAACTATTTTCTTTTCTTTGATTGTCCTGTTTGCTTCCTTTTTGCAGTCCCTGTTGTTTCATGCTTTTACTGTGGGACTTTTTGTCTGTTCGTTTAGTAGTGCTGCTGTCCCTTCCGATCCTGTTGCTATGGCAAAGTTTTAGTTTGCTTTCTAAACTGTGTATCTCTTATCTAGGTTGCAGGTCCTTGTAAAACCTGTTGAACTCTCTTTTTTTGTAAAGGTTTCGGGTCCTTGTAAAACCTATTTTTTATTAATCAGAACACTTAGCCATTTTCCAACACTTAGCCATTTTTCCTTCCATGGAGGAGAAATTTTCCAACACTTTACCATTTTTCCTTCCATGAGGGAGAAATTTTCCAACACTCAGCCATTTTTCCAAAATTTTCCACTTTTCTGAAATTTCAAATTTTTCCAAGATTTTCCACTTTTCCAAGATTTTCCACTTTTCCAAGATTTCAAGATTTTTGAATTTTCCACGATTTCATAATTTTCCAAGAATTCCAAGATTTTGGAATTTTAAAACTTTCCAAAATTTTCACATTTGGAGGATTTTCTTTTGTTTACAAATTCTCCTTTCACCTAGTTGACTCACGTTCCACCATTCCCAGAGGCGGGAGTTTAGAGATACCGTGGATTTTTCTTCAAATCGTGGATTTTTCCTCAAGTCATGGATTTTTCTTCAAGTCATGGATTTTTCCTGAAGTCATGGATTTTTCTTCAAGTCGTGGATTTTTCTTGATTCTGAAATTTCAGAATTTTCCAAGATTTCAAAATTTTCCATTTTTTCAAGATTTTCCATCTTTTCGAAGTTTTTTAAAATTTGGAATTTTCCAAAATTCCAAAATTTTGGATTTTTCAATGCTTCCTGGTTTTTCAAATTTTCAACTCTTCAAAGATCATTAATTAAATATAAAATCCAATATTAAATAAATCTTGACTCAAACTTATGGTGTTTGTCATCACAATCCAAGTTTCCAATCGAATCTAATCTTTGCAATTACATTCTGACCAATAGTTGAATAAAATCTCCCATTTTAATCTTTCATCGTCACCCCTTTTCGATTACCTTTTGAAAATTTCCATATGCCTTACACCATAAAAGGAGGCATTTTAGAATTTTAAGTCTTTCCAAAATAAAAATAAAAACTTTTGAAAATTGTTGCAGTGCTCTTGGGTGCACTTTTAAGAAAGTGGAGGATTTTGGATTTTCCTTCTTATCCATGAAACTGTGCCACTTACCTATCGGGCGACATTTTGGGGAGATGGCGGATTTTCCTTGGCATCTAGGATTCCCCAACTTGCATCAAAATGCGCTCGGCTCATTTTGGTTTTGTGAAGGATTTTGTGAATGTGTTGACCATCCTCAACCTGCATTGAACTATGCTCCTTATTTCCCACAGGGATTCTTCACTAATTTGTCTTCATTCCACGTGCTTTGCATTCAGCGTACCCTTTCCTTTCTTGGTGGATATTGAATTCTAACTCCCAAAAAACTTCTCTTCTCGTTATCTCCTGCATTAAAGGTCCCCAATCACTTCAAATCTGATCTTACACCTAGGCATTCCATGCAAATACAGATGAACTCTTACTCCCTTTAGCGTGGGATATCAAAAATGATCCCATTTCTTTCACTCTATTGATGCCAAGAAGGACGAATCATCCTATTCTTTGGGACTTCGTGCGTTTGAGCACTTGTGAGTGCACTTTCAAAATTATGGTGGATTTGGCTTCTGAACATCATCTATTGCTTGCGTAGGTGGGGATCACTCATTCTGTAACTTCCTTCATATGATCACTTTGCATTATGGGAGCTGGCAAGGAATGTTCCCTTTTGCAAGACTCCATCATTATGTACCAGCCAGTGACTTTATAGCTCATTTCAAACATTTCATCATCCTGGGATATGAAGACAATACTGGGTGTGGATCAGTGTTCCCCACGTTATTTTTGATTCCTTATGTGGGCACGCATATCACCATGGAGTGTGATTCTCTTCTAATTTTATTTAAAAATACTCTCTCCATGGTCATGACTGAAACTCGTCACTTCATACCTAGAACTGGAAGGAAAAAGGAGATGCAATCAGAGCTACTGAGATAAAGCCCAAAAAATGAGGCTAGCAAGCTAAAAGAGACAGGGGTCCCATAGGAAATGGGCGAGTTGTGAAAACATCACAACACTAGGTAGCTAGCCTTCTTGCCTTTATCCTTGTAGTCTCAGGTATCCTTTCTTTCTGATTGTCGATAACCTTTGTAATATTTGTTATCACCTCTGTCAAATTTCTTCTCAAAAGATCCTTTATCACTTCTATCATCTTTTCTTCTGTTAGGACATCTTGCAGAAAAGTGTCCAATCTATTTACAATTAAAGCATACAAGTGGTAGTTTGCCTTTGTATTTATCTTTGCCTCTCTATATTCCTCTGGCCATAAGTGCTTCTATTTCATCTAGATCTTCTTCTTCACTTTCACTTTCACTGTCCCTTCTAGATGAGCATCTATGATTGGATTTTCTCATTTTCATAGAAGACTTAAATGCAGATTCTAAACTTGGTAAGACACTATTGTCAAAGTTATTCATCTCAAATGAAATCAGTCTACCAATTAGGCTATCAAGAGTAACTCTATTGTTTGCTACTGCTCTCATTTCTTGAATAGCAGAAACTCTAATAGCATATACAGGTAATAAGGTTCTTAAGATTTTACTTACCACTATCTCCTCTTCAAGTGTACCTCCAACACCTTGTATAGCATTGACTACTTCTTTTATTCTTGCATTGTACTATGTGATGTTTTCTCCTTCTTTCATTCTGAGATCACCAAAATTTCCTCTAAGGCTTTCTTCCTTGGCTCTCAGAACATTTGTATCACCTTGATGCACAAGCTTCAGTTTATCCCACATTTTTTTTGTAGCTTTACAATCCTTGACATCTTCAAATTCAGCATCAGAGAGTAAGGAAGAAATCTCTATAACCATGTAGTTATGCTCATACTTCTCTCTGAATTGATCTATTGTCAATGGTCCTATAGGAAACACATATTCAGTATCTAAGTATTGAGTAACATCATTACCAATACCTGATAAGTGGAATCTTATCCTACTTTGCCATGAAGCAAAGTTATCTTTGTTCAAATTGGGCACATCTCGCCTGTTCATCTTGTGATCTTTACTCAGGTCTTGAAACCTTCCTTCTAAGCACACAATCTCTGATACCAATTGTTAGTAATAATTGAGAGGGGGGTGAATCAGTGGCCTCAAAAATTTATCCTTTAATCTTTAACCACCAATCAATACACCTTAGATTATTAAGTCCCTACAAGATGCATGCCATGAAATACTTATAATATTTGACTGTTTGTCAGTTTACCTTGTCTGTCCGTATTCTCCTTGATAACCGATAAGCAATAAAACTATTTACCGATACTCAATAAATATGCAAAGTATACCAATCAATCTAGAAATGCATATGTGAAATGTAAAACAATAAAGTAATAAACCATACACACATAACACATGGATTTTAACGAGGAAACCCTGTTAAGGGAAAAACCACTGGGACCGGTACCCCAAATTTTCACTCTTCTGAAGTGATCCCTAGTAGGAGCCAACCCTATTAAAAATTACAAACACACTCTTACGTGCGACCTTGTTAGAGGATTTTATACATAGAGGTTGTCACTTAGTATCTGGCATCTATTTTTCTACCATCCTTGAATTAGCCTACTTCTTAGACTGTCAATAGGCTTTAGGGAAATCTTGCTACCATCCTTGAATCAACCTTCTTCTTAGGCTATCAATAGGCTATATGCAATTTCAATTATACTCTCATGAATCAATATTTTTGGCAATCTGTTAGGTATACCTCAATTATAGAAGATGGTTAAGTCCTTCTCTATTAAGAGACTTGATGCTTCAATGGTAAAACTAAAACATTATGACCTATTTCTAATGCAAATTGAACTGTAGATTTTTAGATTTATTTAAGTACAATACCTCTCTGATCAATGTATCAATTCAATTCCTTGTTTTCCACACTTTCTTCTATGTGATGCTATGCTTCACTGTTCATCAGTGTCTGCAAAATTCTTTAGCTCTCCTTCATCTTGATTGATCGGGACTGTATGAAGTTATCCTTCATGAGTTTCTCTTTAGCATCCTCTTTCTATTCACTCCCCTTCCATGTTTGTAATTTCTTGTTATTACGGAAATGAATTATGCTTGTCTCTTATATAGACATGATGTTCCCTAATTCTTGATTCTTGATTCTTGATTGTTGGCGTGAAAAACAATCCAGCCAATCTAATTTACAACTTTAACTCCTGATTTATCTCGTAGTTACCTTCTTGCCAACTGTACAAATCTTCTTTAAATCAATTGCTTAACTCTGGTCAAATAAAACAAATAAAACAACCAGTAAAGTCTATCCTTAAGCTCAACCAGCTAGATATTTTGTCATTTTCTAAACTCTTTGTTCTATTGGTCGACTCTGTAGTTAGTCATCGGTGACAACTGCAAATTCTGTCAATGTAACTCAAGTTAGCTTCGGGATCTCTGTTCATCGGGTTTCCTTGGATTTTACTTGTTAGGTATCACTATGATTTTTCTTCATCGAGAAAAACTATCATCTTCTCGTCGGGTATCAATATGAATTTTTCTTTGCCTTTACCAATGGTTCGCACTCTATTGGTGTTGTCTATCACTTAGTGAATACTTGACTTTTATGCATTACTAAAAGCATAATCTCTGTTCCATTGATTCTCTGAAGTCTTTGGCATTATGTACATGACCATACAGATGATATCAAGTTGACATCAATGACAATACAAACCATTAACTGATTTAATGTCTTGCATCATCTTCAACTTAACATTATCAAACATTCAATCAGTTACATGTCATCAACACTGCCATCATTGCATGCTTGAGATCTTGCACATTTTGTGCCTATTTGTACTTGCACTACATTATAAAGTACCATGGGGGGGCTTGATATTTTCTTTGTTTTCTATCTACCATTTTTAAGTGAGTGTTCCTTTAATGAAATTAGCCTCATGATATGTGTTAAGAGAGTGATCCTTCCATGACATTGTCCTTTATATGTGTTTGTACTTTCTTCTGCACATTCTATGTTCCTATTTCTTCATCATACAATTATTCTTGGAAATCTAGTTCAGTGTACCTGTCATGCATCTTCCTTCTTAGCATTATGGGGGTATCTCTTTTTGGTTCTAATTCTTCCTTGGTTTGATGGAGTGATCTATGTTTTTAGTATTGGTTCCTACACACTAGACGGATCTAGTGGCTGGGTACCTATGCATTTCGGTGAGATGAATCATATACCATATGGGAACTTTTTACTTCCTATTTTGAAAGCGTCCTGCAATCTTTGATTGATCATCTCTTCAAACTTTTATTATAGATTTCTTTACCTAATCAGGTTCTATTAGAGTGGAGGTTCTAGCAGTTATTCTTCGATAGTGTTTGCAGCTTCATTCTTAAGTGGTGTTCTTTATGTTTGTCATTTTTTCCTATCTTCGAGGACATTCTCTACTTTAGAGGCTTCTTCTGTCCTTCAATAGCCTTCATCTCTTTCTACAGAGGGGTTTTTACCACTAGGTTTTCTCCTTTTCTACTCTTTACATATATATTTTATACATGGGTACATGATCAGGCCATTTCGCTAGGACCCTTTTTCCTACTTTCAATAGTTATTTCTAGGTTTTTAGTTGTAACTCCCTAAGTTTTTCTTAAGGGGGGGTGTTAGAGTAATAATTTAATTCACTTATCAATTAAATCATTTTGATATAATTATTAAGTCACTTATTATCTCTATTTTACTCAAGCTAAATTTTAGGCATGTAATAATTAATTCTTTATTAATTATTATCATGAAACCTAGGTTTCTCCCCTTTTTAGAATTTTGATCACCTTTTATAGGGTTTTATCTCTTTCTATTTGTTAATTCAATGTTGTATTGTATTATCTAATCAATTGAGGATGTTTTCTCTTTCACAGAGCTATTGTTTCTGGCCTCCATAGCTTTTGCTTCTCTCTTTCTCTAATAGGTGTTTGCATGTAGGTGATTCTTGGGAGTTGTAGGGTTGATAGTTTTCATCAACTCTAATACTTTCTATGTTTTTTCTCCATTCTTTTCTTTTGTAATGGGTTATTCATATATAATGCATCTTGGTGATTAAATTATACAAATTCTAACATGATGGCGTCGTTGGAAACACTAAAAATTAAAAGAAAAAAAAGAGGCAAGTGTAAGGAGAAGAATAAGTCTAAGGAGAAATGTATAGCAGTAGAAATTCAATTCCATCCTTCTCCTATAGTTAGTGCTTCCTCTATGCCTAGTGATCCAAGTTTTTCAAGATTCCCATGCCTAGTGCTATCTTGGTTTTCCTTTACATAATCATCTTGTTGATACTTCTTTTTGACTTCTAAAGAAAAGGTAAGTCAACAGGGCTTTGATACCAATTGTAAAAACTATAAAAATAGAGAAACAAGAAATTTAGAGATAAAAGAGAAAAAACAAATGATTAGATAAACATAGCAATGATTTTATCATGTTTCACCAATTGGCTCCGTCCACACTGAGCAGAGGTTTCTTATTGAAGTAAAAACAACGAAGCTCTAAAAATGGTGAGTACCAAAAATAGGGGAAGAAGCCATAATAGAGGTATAAATAACAACAATCAGAGGTCTCAATCTTTTCTTTAAATAACAACAATCGAAGGTCTCAAGCTTTCCTTCTTTGACCATGTGTCTTACGGAGTGAGTATGGATTTCAATGTGTTTGGAACGTCGCTAAGATGCATGATTGTGAACCATGAAAATGGCACTACGGCTATCATAGAATAAACCATAATCATCTTGTTGATACTTCATATCACCAAGTAAATGTTGCAACCAAATCATCTCTCGAGCACCTTCAGAAGGAGATAAGTATTCAACTTTAATAGAAGAAAGAGTAATAGAGTGTTGCAGCCTTGAGGCTAAGTTAATGGTAGCTCCGAAAAACATAAAAGTATAACCTATAGTAGACCTCCTTTTATCCAAATCTCTAGCAAGATCAGAATCCGTGAATCCTTGCAGTTGTTTATTGTTGCCACCAAAACATAAAACACAATCTGAAGTGCATTTTAAATGTCTTATTATCCATCTAACTGCTTCCCAATAAAGCTTCCCAAGATTTCTCATGAACCTACTTACTACTCCCACTGCATGGGCAATGGCGAGATGAGTGGAAACCATAGCATAAATTATGCTACCAACTACTGATTTGTAAGGATTGTTATCCATGAATTCATTTTCCTCTTGTGTTTTTGGACACAATTCGGAAGACAACTAAAAATGAGAAGCAAAGGGAGTAGAAACTATCTTTGTATCAGTCATGCCAAATTTGTCCACAACTTTTTTAACATAATCCTTTTGAGACAAAGTAATTTCCTTTTTCTTTCTATCATGTGTGATTGTCATACAAAAAATTTTCTTATCTTCCCCTAAGTCCTTCATTGCAAATTTACTTGCCCACTTGGTTTTCATCTCACCAATAATTTGAGAACTTGTGCTGGCTACCAACATGTCATCAATATATAATGGAAGAATCATGACTTCACCATTAGGAAGTTTCTTTTAATAAATACATGGATCATATTAACATATTATGAAGTTTTGATCAACCATGAATCGATCAAATTTCAAATACCGGCATTGCGAGGCTTGCTTTAGCCCAAACAAACTCCTTCTTAACCTACAATAAATATGTTTTTGTCCTTTTTGGACAAAACCTTGAGGCTACTCCATATATGGCTCCTCATCCACATCACCATGTAGAAATGCAGTTTTCACATCAAGCTGATCCAATTCAAGATCCCACACAGCTATGAGTTCCAAATAGTCTGGATGGTTGTCATTTTAACAACTGGTGAGAAGATCTCAGTGAAATCAATCCCTTCTTTTTGGATGTATCCTTTCACCACTAATCAAGCTTTAACGCATTTTTTACCTCCGCCTTCATCTTTTAGTTTATAAACCCATTTGTTCTTAAGTGGTTTCTGATTTGGTGGTAGAGAGACCAAATCCCAAGTGTGATTACCTTACAAAGAGCTCATTTCTTCTTGCATAGAGATTTTGCATTTATCCTTATCGCTCCTCATACAAGCTTCTTTATAATTTTCTGGTTCTATATGATCAGAGATTAAAATCTAAGGCTCTGTCTCTTCAGCGAATCATAGTTCATAGTCTAAAAATTTAGAGGAAATTTTCTTCTCTCTAGTAGATCTCCTTAATTCTTGATTTTTCCCAAACATGTTAGAATTTCCAAGAATCATCAAATCATCATTATAAAAATTGGGATTTTCCATTGGATGGGTTGTGGACTGATAAACTCTAGCATTTTCCCTGAATTTTGTGTCTAAATTTTTTTTTATCTACAAAGAATGTGTTGTTATGTTTAATGCTGCGGGAAATAGATCCTTTTTTCACGTGGGTCTGCATTGTCTGTCCTTTGCTGGCCTGCCAAAGGAAGTGGGTTTTCTTGCCAATGTAGATTTGGAGGAGTGGAGATACTATGCATCCTAATTGATTCTACAGGCGAGGTGTAGAATTTCCCATGCGGGCCTATAGGAGACATCCCATATTCCATTTCTCATGGGTCTTCCTTGTTTGCTGATGCTCTGGGAAGGTGAAGACTCCCACATTTCAAACTGCGTGGGCTTCGTCTGTCTACTGTTGCCGCAGAGTTCTGAGGGGACTCCATAGAAGGTGAGTTATGGGAAAAGTAATGTCCCATGGGTGTGGGAAATTCCATAGCAGCTCCGTCTTCCTCCCAAACAACAACTCTTCCTTCTTCATGAAGAGAATGTTGAATGGAGTTGGGGAAACCAATGTTAACATGATCATTATGAAAAGAATCATGCGCAAGTTGAACCAAATTTGTTTCATTCCCATTATGTTGAGAATAATTGGAGAAGTATCTCTATGTGTATGGAGATCTCCCCTAATCTGCCTGCATACTAATTTCTTCAAAAGAACCATCTACCTCTTGTTCATTATTTGAACTTGGAGTTGTAGCATGAGAAGAGAAAGGAGGATTTAAAATAGAATTTGGTGTATGTGGAACATGCTGCAAGTGTTCAAAAGAAAATGAATCAGTCTGAAATTTTGATAAGGGAACATACTCCCTATCATGTGTTTCCTCCTTCATAGCCAGAAACATTGTTTCATTAAACACCACATCTTGACTCTGAATTATTTTCTTTTCAACTGGATCCAACCATCAAAAACCAAACTGATTTTCTCCATAGCCTAGAAATATATACATCACTGTGATTTTGAGTCTAATTTACTCCTCTTCTCCTTAGGAACATGAAAGAATGCTTAAAAACCAAACACCCGAATGTGAGAATAAGATATTATCTTTCCCATCCATTCTTCTTCTGGAATACTGAAATCCAATCGAGATGAGGGACTATGATTGATTAAATAAACAACGGTATTACATGCTTCCACCAAAACTTCTTTTCCCAAACCAGAATTAGAAAGCATACATCTAGCTTTCTCAAGAGAGGTTCGATTTAGTATTTCCACTTCCCCATTTTATTGTGGAGTATATGGGACAACCTTGATTCTACGAATACTAGAATGTGCAAAAAAATGATCAAACTCCAAAGAACAAAATTCACCCACATTATCCATCTTTAGACATTTTATTTTATGACCACTTTGATTTTCACAAAGTGCTTTGAAAATTTTGAATTTTGAAAATACTTCAGATTTATGAGACATCATGTAAATCCAAACTTTTTGAGTATAGTCATCGAGAAAAGTAACAAAATAGTTTGCACCTCCATAAGAAGTAATCTCCGTAGGTCTGAAGACATCTAATAGTACTAGTTCCAGCGGTGTTGTCTATTTGTCATGTCCAGTCTTCAAGAAGCTGACCCCTTTTTGTTTTCCACAAAGACAATGTTCGCAGAATTTCCAAATTTGCAAATTTGAGGCCTGGTAATTGATCACGATTGAGCATTACTTCAAGGCCTTTCTTGCTCATATGGCCTACCCTTTGATTCCAAAGAGCTATATCGCTGCCTATGACTATCATAGAATCTCCCACCTCACTAGGACACTCTAAAAGATACAAACAACCAACTCTATTACCTTTGACAATTACCATGGAACCTTTGGTTACCTTCCATGAATCCACAAAGAAAAGTGTATGGCAGCCTTGTGTATGCAACTGACTGAAAGAAATCAGATTTATTTTTAGCTTTGGAATATGACGAACATATTTGAGTAGCCACTGGCCTCCTCCTTCCAATGGTAAAACAACATCACCTTTGCAGATAATTTCACAAGAATTATTATCACCCAAATAAAATTTTCCAAATTTACCTTGTTGATAATTTGTGAGCGAATCCATGCAAGAAGTGGCACGAAAAGAAGCACCAGAATCCATGACCCATGATTTTTTTTCTATGTCGCTTGTAGAAAATACTAAAATACCATCATCATTGTCACGTGCAATGTTTTCTTCACTGTCCAAAACCCTTTCTTGCACCTTTTTGTATTTAAGACAATCTTTCTTAACATGACCAGCTTTTTCCACAAAGCCAACAACCATTTTTTTACCTCTTGACTGCAATCTTCTTGCAGATTGAGATCTCTAATTGTTGTTATTTTGACCTCTATTATGGCTTCTTCCCCTATTTTTGGTACTCACCATTGTTAGAGATTGGCTAATTTTACCTCAATAAGAAACCTCTTCTCAGTGTGGATGTAGCCAATTGGTGAACCACGATATAACTGTTGTTGTGTTTATCTAATTCTTTTTTTGTCTCTTTTATCTCTACATTTATCGTTTCTCTATTTTTATAGTTTTTACAATTGGTATCAGAGCCCTGCTGATTTATCTTTTCTTTTCAAGGCCAAGAGAACTCCTAACAATTTTAAACCTCTCTTTGGGTACAACTTTGGAAAATATGTGAGCCGGATTGATTTTTTTGTCAATCTTAACAACCTTCAGCTTTCCTTCTTCAACCATGTGTCTTGTGAAGTGAGCATGGATTTCAATGTGTTTGGAACCTCGCTAAGATGCATGATTGTGAGCCATGAAAATCGCACTGTGGCTATCACAGAATAAAATATAATCATCTTGTTGATACTTCATATCACCAAGTAAATGCTGCAACCAAATCATCTCATGATCACCTTCAGAAAGAGATAAGTATTCAGCTTCAGTAGAAGAAAGAGCAGTAGAATGTTGAAGAATCGAGGCCCAACTAATGGAAGCTCCTGAAAACATAAAAGTATAACCTTTAGTAGACATCATTTTATCCAAATCACCAACAAGATTGGAATTCATGTATCCTTGCAGTTGTTTATTGTTTCCAACAAAACATAAAACATAATCCCAAGTGCCTTTTAAATATTATAGTATCCATTTAACCGCTTCCCAATGAAGCTTCCCGGTATCGCTCATGACCCTACTTACTACTCCCACCGCATGGGCAATGTCAGGATGAGTGGAAACAATAGAATATATTATGCTACGAATTGCTGATTTGTAAGGAATGTTTTCCATGAATTCCTTTTCCTCTTGTTTTTTTGGACACAATTTGGAAGACAACTAAAAATATAAGCAAAGGGAGAAGAAAATATCTTTGCATCAGTCATGCCAAATCTATCCATGAGTTTTTTAACATAATCCTTTTGAGAAAAAATATTTTATTTGTTCTTTCTATCCCGTGTGATTTTCATATAGGGAGTTTTCTTAGCTGCCCCTAAGTCCTTCATGGAAAATTTACTTTCCAACTTGGTTTTCAGCTCACCAACAATTCGAGAACTTGTGCTAACTACCAACATGTCATCAACATATAAGAGAAGAATCATGAATTCACCATTAGGAAGTTTCTTGTAATAAGTACATGGATCAAATTCACATCTTCTGAAGTTTTGATCAACCATGAATCAATCAAATTTCAAATACCACTGTCACGGGGCTTGCTTGATCCTATAAAAACTCCTTCTTAACCTGAAATAAAGATGTGCTTGTCCTTTTGGTGACAGAGAGACCAAATCCCAAGTGTGATTGCCTTCCAAAGAGCTCAGTTCTTCTTGCATAGCAATTTTCCATTTATCCTTATCGCTACTCACATAAGCTTCTTTATAATTTGCTGGTTCTATATGCTCAGAGGTTAAAATCTCAAGCTCTGCCTCTTCAGTGAATAATAGTTCATAGTCTGAATATTTAGAGGGAATTTTCTTTTGTCTGGTAGATCTCCTCAATTCTTGATTTTTCCCAAACGTATTAGAATTTCCAAGAATCATCGAATTATCATGCTGAAAATTGGGATTTTCCATTGGATGGGATGTGGGCTGATAAACTCTGGCATTTTCCCCCAATTCTATATTTGAAACAAATTTATTGATAGAGGATGTGTTGTTTTGTTTAATGCTTAGGGAAATAGATCCTTTTTCACGTGGGTCTGCACTATCTATCCTTTGCTAGCCTACCAGAGGAAGTGGGTTGTCTTGCCAATGTCGATTTGGAGGAGTGGAGATGCTATGCATCCTACTTGAGTCTGCAAGGGAGGTGCAACATTTCCCACATGGGATTGCAAGAGACATCCCATATTTCATTCCATTTTGGTCTTCCTTTCCTGTTGATGTCGCGGGAAGGTGAAGACTCCTACGTTTCAAACTGCGCGGGCTTGGTCTATCTACTACTGCCAAAGAGTTCTGATGGGACTCCATAGTAGGTGAGTTATTGCAGATGTAATGTCCCATGGGTGTGGGGAATTCTATATTATCTCTATCTTCCTCCCAAATAGAAGCTCTACCTTCGTCATGAAGAGAATGTTGAATGGAGTTAGGGAAACCAATGTTAACATAATTATTATGAAAAGACTCATGCATAGGCTAAACCACATTTGTTTCATTCCCATTATGCTGAGAATGATTGGAGGAGTATCAATATGTGTATGGAGCTCTCCCCTTTTTTTCCTGCATACTGATTTCTTCAAAAGAATCATTTGTCTCTTTTTCATTATTTGAACTTGGAGTTGCAGTATGAGAAGAGAAAGGAGGATTTAAAATAGAATTTAGTGTATGTGGAACAAGCTGCAAGTGTTCAGAAGAAAATGACTCAGACTTAAATGTGGATAAGGGAACACACTCCCTATCATGTATTTCCTCCTTCATAGCTAGAAACATTGTTTCATTAAACAACACATCCCAACTCTGAATTATTTTCTTGTTATCTGGATCCCACAATTGAAAACCAAACTGATCTTCTCCATAGCCTAAAAATATATATTGCTGCAATTTTGAGTCTAATTTACTCATCTTCTACTTAGGAACATGAATGAATGCTTGACAAAAAAATCTCCTTACTGCGATCTTCTTGCAGATTGAGACCTCTGATTGTTTTTATTTCTACCTCTATTATGGCTTCTTCCCCTATTTTTGGTACTCACCATTGTTACAGCTTCACTATTTTTACCTCATTAAGAAACCTCTTCTCATTGTGGACGTAGCCAATTGGTGAACCATGATAAAACCATTGTTGTGTTTATCTAATGCTTTGTTTTTCTCTTTAATCTCTACATTTCTTGTTTGTCCATTTTATAGTTTTTACAATTGGTATCAGAGCCCTGTTGATTTATCTTTTCTTTACAAGCCCAAGAGAGATCCTAGAAATTTCAAACTTCTCTTTAGGTACAACTTTGGTGAATATGTGAGCTAGATTGATTTTTGTGTCAATCTTAAGAACCTTCAGCTTTCCTTCTTGGACCATGTGTCTTACGAAGTGAGCATGGATTTCAATGTGTTTGGAATGTCACTGAGATGCATGATTGTGAGCCATGAAAATGGTACTATGGATATCACAGAATAAAATATAATCATCTTGTTGATACCTAATATTACCAAGTTAACGCTGAAACCAAATCATCTCTTGAGCACCTTCAGAAAGAGATAAGTATTCAGCTTCAGTAGAAGAAAGAGAAATAGAGTGTTCTAGCCTTGAGGCCCAGCTAATGGTAGCTCCGACAAACATAAAAGTATAACCCGTATTAGACCTCCTTTTATCCAAATCTCTAGCAAGATCAGAATCCATGAATCATTGCAGCTGTTTATTGTTTCCACCAAAACATAAACCATAATCTGAAGTGCTTTTTAAATATCTTCATATCCATTTAACCGCTTCCCAAAGGAGCTTCCTGGGATTTCTCATGAACCTACTTACTACTCCCACCACATGGAAAATGTCAGGAGGAGTGGAAACCATAGCATAAATTATGATACCAACTGCTGATTTGTAAGGAATGCTATCCATAAATTTATTTTCCTCTTGTGTTTTTGGACACAATTCGGAACATAACTGAAAATTATAAGCAAAGGGAGTAGAAACTATCTTTGCATCAGTCATGCCAAATCTGTTCACAACTTTGTTAACATAATCCTTTTGAGACAAATTAATTTCTTTGTTCTTTCTATCATGTGTGATTGTCATACCAACAATTTTCTTAGCTTCCCCCAAGTCCTTCATGGCAAATTTACTTGCCAACTTGGTTTTCAGCTCACCAACAATTTGAGAACTTGTGTCGGCTACCAACATGTCATCAACATATAAAAGAAGAATCATGAATTCACCATTAGAAATTTTCTTGTAATAAATACATGGATCATATTCACATCTTATGAAGTTTGGATCAACCATGAATCGATCGAATTTCAAATACCACTGTCGCAATGCTTTCTTGAGCCCATACAAACTCCTTCTTAACCTGCAATAAAGATGTGCTTGTCTTTTTTTCTCAAAACCTTGAGGTTGATCCATATACAGCTCCTCATCCACATCACGATGTAGAAATGCAGTCTTCACATAAGCTTCTCCAATTCAATATCTCACACAACTGTGAGTCCCAAAACAGTCTGGATGGTTACCATTTTAAAAACTGGTGAAAAGATCTCAATGAAATCAATCCCTTCTTGTTGAGAATATCCTTTCACCACTAAGTGAGCTTTAAAGCATTTTGTACCTCCGCCTTCATTTTTCAATTTATAAAATGATTTATTCTTAAGTGGTTTCCGATTTGGTGGTTGAGAGACCAAATCCCAAGTGTGATTACCTTTCAAACAACTCATTTCCTCTTGCATTGTGATTTTCCATTTATCCTTATCTCTACTCACACAAACTTCTTTATAATTTGCTAGTTCTATATGCTTAGAGATTAAAATCTCAAGCTCTGCCTCTTCAGTGAATAATAGTTCATAGTCTAAAAAAGTAGAGGGAATTTTCTTCTCTCTGGTGGATCTCCTCAATTCTTGTTTTTTCCTAAAAGTATTAGAATTTCCAAGAATCATCGAATCATCATGTTGAATATTTGGATTTTACATTGGATGGGTTGTGGGCTGATAAAATCTGGCATTTTCCCCACATTCTGAAGTTGAAATAAATTTATCCATAGAGGATGTACTGTTCTGTTTAATGCTGGGGGAAATATATCCTTTTTCACGTGGGTCTGCACTGTTTGTCCTTTGCTAGCCTGCAAAAGGATGTGGGCTGTCTTGCCAATGTCAATTTGGAGGAGTAGAGATGCTATGCATCCTACATGATTCTACATGGGAGGTGCAACATTTCCCACATGGGCCTACAGGAGACATCCCATATTTCATTCTGCATGGGTCTTCCTTTTCTGCCGATGCCGCAGGAAGGTGAAGACTCCCACGTTTCAAACTACGCGAGCTTGGTCTGTCTGCTGCTATCGGAGAGCTATGAGGGGAGTCAATAGCAGGTGATTTATAGGAAAATTAATGTCTCACAGGTGTGGAGAATTCCATAGTAGCTCTAGCTTCCTCCCAAAAAACATCTCTTCCTTTGTCATGAAGAGAATGTCTAATGGAGTTGGGGAAATCAATGTTAAGATAATCATTATGAAAAGACTCATGCGCAGGATGAACCAAATTTGTTTCATTCCCATTATGATGAGAATTAATGGAGGAGTATCTGTATATGTATGGAGCTCTCCCATGTTCTTCCTGCATACTGATTTCTTTAAAAGAATCATCTACCTCTTATTTATTATTTTAACTTGGAGTTGCAATATCACAAGAGAAAGGAGGATTTAAAATAGAATTTGGGCTATGTGGAACATGTTGTAACTATTCAAAAGAAATTGAATCAATCTGAAATGAGGATTAGGAAACATACTCCCTATCATGTGTTTCCTCCTTCATAGATGGAAACATTGTTTCATTAAACACAACATCCCGACTCTGAAATATTTTCTTTTCAACTGGATCCCACAATCAAAAACCAAACTGATCTTCTCCATAGCCTACAAATATACATCGCTGTGATTTTGAGTCTAATATACTCCTCTTCTCCTTAGGAACATGAATTAATGCTTGACAATCATACACCCGAATGTGACAATAAGAAATTATGTTTCCCATCGATTGTTCATCCGGAATGCCAAAATCCAATCAAGATGAGGGACTGCGATTGATTAAATAAATATTGGTATTACTTGCTTTTGCCCAAAATTATTTTCCCAATCCAACATTAGAAAGCAGACATCTAGCTTTCTCAAGAATAGTTCGATTTAGTCTTTCCACTGCCCCATTTTCTTGTGGATTATATGGGACAACCTTGATTCTACGAATACTAGAATTTGCACAAAAATGATCAAAATCCAATGAATAGAATTCACCCCCATTATCCATCTTTAGACATTTTATTTTATGATCACTTTGATTTTCAACAAGTGCTTTGAAAATTTTGAATATTGAAAACACTTCAGATTTACGAGACATCATGTAAATCCAAAGTTTTTGAGTATAGTCATCGAGAAAAGTAACAAAATAGTTTGCACCTCCATAACAAGTTACCTCTGTAGGTTCGAAGACATTTGAGTGTACTAGTTCTAGTGGTGTTGTCTTTTTTTCATGTCCATTCTTCAAGAAGCTAACACATTTTTGTTTTCCACAAAGACAATATTCACAGAATTCCAAATTTGCAGATTTGAGGCCTGATAATTGGTCACGGTTGAGCATTACTTCAAGGCCTTTCTTGCTCATATGGCCTAACCTTTGATGCCAAATATCTACATCACTGCCTATGACTATCATAACAGCTCCCACCTCACTAGGACACTCTAAAAGATACAAACTATCAACTCGATTGCCTTTGGCATTTACCATGGAACCTTTGGTTACCTTCCATGAATCCACAAAGAAAAATGTATGGCAGCCTTGTATATGTAATTGACTGACAAAAATCAGATTTCCTTTTAGCGTTGGAATATGACGAACATATTTGAGAAGCCATTGGCCTCCTCCTTCTAATGGAAAAACAACATCACCTTTGCCAATAATTTCACAAGAATTATTATCACCCAAATAAAATTTTCCAAAGTTACCTTTGTGATAATTTGTGAGTGAATCCGTGCAAGAATTGGCATAAAAAGAAGCACAAGAATCCATGACCCATGAATTTAATTTTGTGTCACTTGCATAAAGTACTAAAATACCACCATCCTTTTCATGTGCAATGTTTCCTTCACTTTCCAAAACCCTTTCTTGCGCCATTTTGTATTTGCGATAATCTTTCTTAACGTGACCAACTTTACCATAAAACCAACAACCCTTTTGTATACCTCTCGACTGTGAACTTCTTGCAGATTGAGACCTCTAATTGTCTTTTTTTCTACCTCTATTATGGCTTCTTCCCCTATTTTCAGTACTCACCATTGTTAGACCTTCACTTTTTGAAGACTCCATATTCTTCCTTCTCATGTCTTTGCTAAGAAGAGTTGATGAAACTTCATCAAATGATAACTTTTTTGTGCTTGATGCTATAATGCTAATAGTGGTTACAACTCCATCCTAGCTATTCAAAAGAGAGCACAACAATAAGACAACCTTGTTCTTATCATCTTGTTTCATGCCAATCAAATCCACTTGGCTGATCAAAGTATTGAAATCATCTAGATGATTTGTCATATTCTCATCTTCCCTCATCTTCAATTTGTATAAATTCTTCATAATGAAGAATTTGTTTTCTACTGATGCCATTGCATATGTGGCTGTGAGTTTGTCCCATAAATCCTTTGTCATTTCTTCATTCACAACAGTGTACATCACGTTATGATTTAAAGAGAGAATAAATGTTGCTTTGGCTTTTACATCCAATGATTCCCAATCTTTGTTACTCATTGTGCTTGGCTTCTTTGTCTTCCCTTCGATTGTGAGTGAGAGGCTTTGGTTGATCAGAAAAGATTTTATCTCGATCTTCCATATTCCTAAGTTCTTTCCAGAAAATTTCTGCACTCTTAAATCTTCCATAACTTTGTGAAGAAAACCTTTATGTTTCTCAACAAACAATTTGAACCCGCTGTGATACCAATTGTAAAAACTGTAAAAAGAGAAAAATGAGAAATGCAGATATAAAAGAGACAAACAAAGAATTAGATAAAATCAACAATGGTTTTATCATGGTTCACCAATTGGCTACATCCACACTGAGCAGAGGTTTCTTATTAATGTAAAAATAGAAATGAATTACAATGGTTACAACAGTAGCTTTATAATAAGCTCTCAATACAAAGAGTCAGAAGAGGAAGAGTCTTCTACTAGAGGGAAAGAAGAGATGTTCGTTGGAATTCATTTCAAAAAATACAAGGTGTTTCCCCCAACTTATATAGGCTTATAAAAATTGCATTTCTTTCCGAAACAAAAAATGACCAAAAATCTCATTTGACAGTTCCAACGCAATAGAACAAAGACCAATTTGTTGCTCGAGCATCAGAATATAAAACCAAATGATGGAAAAGATAATTTGTCACTAGTAGAGCATCAAAATATAGAGCCAAAATAAATATGGCATGACGTTAGTGGCTATCTAGAAGAATTAAGGATTATGTCAATGGATATCTAATAAGAATGACAATTGTGCCATTGGATATCTAGTAAGAATGATGATTGTGCCAATGGCTATTATGCTAGCTATCAATAACTAATATAGTAACCCCATTCTTGCACCCTAGAGCATTGTGAAGCTAGATTCCTCTCCTAATCAGGAACCAGACGATAGATATGGGAAATGTCTATGGGGCCAACAAAATCCACCCACCTCCTATGCATGCGTATCCTACTCTCATGGTCAATAAGAGACGTGGATTCTTGTCAATGGTGTGATTATTTTCATCTAAACATTTAATTAGTGATGTTAAAAGAATAAAGTTAGTTTGTACTATTTTTATTTGAAATTTATATCCATAAGAGCAAGTGGATTTCCACCATCTATGACATAATATGCCAGCTATTTCTAGATTTGATTTTGTGAGTGTTTTTGCATCAACAATTTGGATCACATTTCATTATCTATGATCACGATAATAGTGATAGACATGAGGATAAAATGAATGGAGTAGCAAGCCCAAGCCAACATAAAAGAAGGGAAGATAGGTGGAAGGAGTGAGAAGATAAGAAGTGGCAAATGAAAAGATAAAATAATAAATAAAGTGAATGATGACAGAAATAATAATATATA
>MU226756.1:143582-164769 GCA_018584345.1 Thuja plicata
TATATATATATATATAGGCTAAACAAAACTATTACAAATTTCAAATTTTGAAACATATCATTCTAATTTAAATTCAGGTTTTTGTGTCAAAAAGATCAAGCTAGAATCTCATGATAGATAAGTCCTTGTTCTATTTCAGTAATTAATATACGTTGTATTTTTGTGCTTGATAGTGGATATCTCCTCACTAAAATCGTTGTGTTTGTCCACGTTTCAGGCCATTGATGGATCCTACTGAGAATATTGACGTTCTAGGACATGTAGCTATGGAAACCACATACACTCATCTTCTCACAAATCTTCTTTCTTTGCTTTCCGTAGCCAAATTAGTGTTTGCCCGAGAAGGCATTGCACAAATGGGTAAACAAATAAGAAAAGGAAATTATTTTTATAGAATGGTTATTCATTCCAATGATGTGGATTGTCATGATCAAATTCCCATGAGAAGGGGAGCCTTCTTTCATCTAGCTAGTATCCTAAGGCTGAAAGGAAGCTTGATAGATATGATACACTTGAAGTTAGAAGAATAACTTGTGATGTTTCTCTATACTCTTGGCCACAATCATAGGAACCAAAAGATTTCCCACAACTTTGGGCACTCAAGAGAGACAGTCAGCCGATACTTCCACACAGTGTTGAGGGCTATCTTAGCACTCAATGGGGATTACTTATAGCACCTGGTCCAAACACTCCTCCTTAAATTAGTGGGAAGGACCATTTCGATCCGTTCTTCAAGGTAATTCTTTTTCTATTACAAATTTATTGTATAGATTTATATCCTTATCATAGTATTGATCTTGACCGTATAATTGATGATTGTATCATATCATATATGATTGTGTTGGAGCTATCGATGGAACCCATATACCAGTCACCATCGATGTTGACATGTAGGGTAAATATCGTGATAGAAAAGGTAACTTGTCACAAAATGTCATGGGTGTGTTTTCCTTCTATTATAAGTTTCAGTACTGCCTTGCTCATTGGGAAGGGTCTATTGTGGATAGTCATGTTCTATCTTTAGCTCTGTCAAGAGAAGATCCACTTGTTGTTCCCTCGGGTAAGCCAAATCATAGTTTAATATACTTGAGGGTACACTCAATGTTTCAAGTTTTAACAATCTACTTATTTTTATGTAGGAAAATATTTCCTAGTGGATATTGGATATCCCAATGCACCTAGATTTATCGCTCCTTATCGGTGTACATGTTACCACCTGAAGGATTTTTCAAGAGAAAATCCAATAAAATCTCCACAAGAGTTCTTCAACCACTGACACTCCTCTCTTAGAAATTCAATAGAGCATACATATGGTATTCTCAAGCAGCATTTTCTAATCCGTAGGCATGCCATGTCTTATTCTATCATGACACAATCCCATATTGTATTAGCATGTTGCATACGACACAACTTCATTATGATAGAGGACGATCTTCCATCATAAATTGGTACCCAAGAGGAAGATGATCATGATGGGATAGATGTACCAATGCTTGGGACATATGGGTTGTGTTAGCATGATAGAGACCAGTGGACACAGTTTTGAGATGATATAGAAAGTACAATGTGGGAAGACTACAGATCTAGAGAATAGTTGTACTTTTATGGGTCAATGTGTTTTATTTGAGTAAATTGATGTATGCAAATACTTTGATATACATGATGGTTTCCTTTTTCTTTTGTTCATATCTGGAAGTATTCGACTTGTATATAATAGTTGTACTTTAATGGATTTGTATATAAATATGTTCCATGTCTATGTTTAAACAATTAACAACAATATGCTTACACCATTAGCAAGACTTTGTACATTGTGAATAGCTGATCTAAACCATGTCATAAACAGAACTAATGATGAACATGGAAGAAACTGGTAACATGAGCCACATATCTTCTTCCTCAAAGAGGGTACAATGGACCAAAGAGATGGAACGCAAGTTTCTAGACTTGCTTATTGAGTAAGTCCAACATGGAAGAAAAGGAGATGGGGGATTCAAAAAAGAAGCATGGACCACCATTGAGAGGCAGTTCATCGCAGATATGCACCTCACTCTAACAAAGGAAACTTTTAAAAACAAGATGAAAACATGGAAGCTTTCATATAGAGTGATGAAAGAGTTGAGAAATACAAGCAGTTTCACTTGGAATGAGGCAAATCAATGCATGGATGCTGAGGCAAGTGTGTGGGATGATATTTTGAAGGTATGGTGGTCTTTCAAATGTTTTGATTGGAATATTATTTCCTTATTATAAATTTAATAATGAAATACAAAACCTAATCCATTTATTTATGCCAACATGCAGAGGAGAGAATTGAAAAATGACAAAGTGTATAAGAGGCAACCCTTCCAGTACTTCAATGAATTGAGTGTAATTGTTGTTAATGATATTGTTGAAGATAATGCAACTACGATTGCCCATGAGATTGAGGAAGGGAACCCTATGGAAGAGGCATTCTATTTTCATGATGAAGAGGACATTGGTTTCGGTATACCTCTTGATAGTGCTGTTGATTTTGAGGAAGACCTCAATCATTCAAATCAGTCCACTGCAAATAAAGGAACTCCTACATCATCATCGTCAAGGCTGGGAAAGAGAAAAAAGGAAAGTATGACAAGTTCCTTTGATGTCATATGTGAAACAATCAAGAAAATAAAAGATGGCCTCGACAATGTTCACCTCCACAAAGTGGATAAATCTGATGAGGATATTGTTTGGCTTAGTGCGTATAATGCTCTCAAATCCATCTCTGAATTGAGTCAAGGTATTTTCATGAAGTTATACGACACCTTCATGCTTCAACATGAAAGAGCCAAAGGGTTCTTGGTAATGAATGAGGAGGAGAGAGTGGAGTGGATTGCATTCACATTTGGTGGATTGTAATTATCCACACTACCCAAAGAATTCACAAATTTAGTGCCAAATAACTATGACATTAACTAGAATTTTGTTTTTGTATTTATACTTTTGAGAGGTCTTTTAAATATTTTCATCTGTTATAACTTACCCTTTGAAACATTTTCATCTGTTATAACTTACCCTTTTACATATTTTATAAGTTATTTGTATCAATGTTGCACTCTATTGTAGTTTTACTGGTCACATTTTATAGATACAAAATTTATTTATAGTTCTCTGTGTCAAAGCTTCACTTCTATTGTTATTATATTATGTTCAAAATTGATGTCACCTAGTTGTTCACAAATACAGGATTTGCCTATGCAATAATGTTCCTTTGAATCAGGATACAATAGTAAATGAGAAAGTGCATGGTTATGTTACAATAATAATTGATTCCAAAATAGTATTATTGGATACTGTTGGTAAACAGATTGTTCTTTTGAATTTAACTCCAAAATACCCAAAATACTTAAGAACAATTTAAAACAACAGTTGGAAAATTGTTATTGAAAAATCAATTTCCCTCTAAATTTAAAGGCACAATTCCCTTATGTAAATGATTTTCAGTGAATCTTGATATTTCCTAATCTAACAGGGGTATGTTCTTGACCCGAGAATAGAAGAGGTAAACCAAGCTAAACCCAGATGAGAAATAGCTCAGGCATGGTGAATTCAACTTTAAATCTAGCCAACTCTGAGATTTCATCAATTAGATTAACTCCCAAAACTTGTAATGCATGAGTTTCTACTAAAAATGAAGATGCAAAACTAAAGATTAATGAATCAATCTATACCATGAGAATGTTTCCCAAACTTAAGATGACAATAAACCTTCCCTCAAATTAACTGTATCAAATCATAACACAGAAATCTGGTTCTAATATAGATTGCAAATATAACTTCAAGGAAACATTCGAGTTCAATAGAAAGACAAATGAAATGCGATGGAACAGTTAAAGAAATGGTATTCAGATACACAATTGACTCAGCAAAATGCTATCTTTCACACCAAAATTTAGCCGACCTTTCTATTCGTTTTGGAAATAATACATATAGAGTACCAGAATGGGCTGTTAAAAAAAAGAGAGGGGGGGTAACCAAAATGGTTCAAATTCTCCAACCAAAAATGATAACCAAAGGTTTATCCGTTACAAAATCAATTAAAATTTTGTACAAAGAGAGAAACTATTCAAGTTTTAGTCTCATTCCCATTGCCTAATTTAGCCTTATAGGCAGTGACAGCTATGATAACTCTGATGATCTCCTCATGTTTGTTGATGTGGACATTGGTGTATTGGATGAGCCACCTAGAATTCTCCTTAGCAAGACTCTTAATTACATGAGTCTGGTCCTTCAATTCTTCCATGGCTTTATAAATACATCCGCTCAACTACTGGAGTTCTGGCAGTTTGTCCAAATGGGTGGAAGATTGCTCTGACAGCTTGTCCACATAATCAAAAAATGATTTATGTATATTGGCCAATCCTATCATTTCTTTGCCTTACCCACTCGTATGCGATTCTGTGTGCAAACCTTGAAGAACCTTAAATTATTTGTTCTATTCTTCCTTCAATTTAACATATACTTGTTGCAACCCTATCTCGGCTTGGATGATCATCTCAATTTTGAACTCTAGGCTTTGAAGCCACTTGATTAGAGGCTCATCTCCCTTTTGCATAATCTTGGCTTTCAACACCTCTTCGTTCTTCATCTTTACTGCTACATGGAGCATCATTATGTACTCCTCACACTTCACTCCCTCAGATGCGAGAGTTTTCAAATTCTTCTCAATATTGTTCCTTTCTATCTCCAATCTCAAGAGAGCATTACCCAGCTGCTCGACCACTGGCAATCCTTCAGATTTGAGTCTCGCAACCCATCCCTTTTTAATCTATGTGAAGTGCCTATCCTCTAGCAACTTGGCTATTATGGCTTGATTCTCCATGGCATTGGGATCAAATGTAGTCTGAGTACTGGGAATACTAGCAACTGGAGTAACCAATTGCCGGATGAAGTTAGTCATCTCACTGACTTCGGCCTTAAGCTACACCTTTTCCATTTTAATTTCTTCCAGCTCTTATTCAATTACTACATTAATGGATTTCCACCAATCCACTTTGGTATCATGTCAGGCTAAGCCCATGTTGAACGAGTGTACGTCAAAATCTGAAGGGGTTAAATCTTCAAAATGACCCTCCCTCCATAGTGGAATTCCTAGTCTCTGGGTCTCTATGCAATGTGGATAGTATCTTCACTTTCTTGGTCTTTACTGTAGTGGTGCCAGACTGCATGGCTCGAGCTAGAATATCTTTGATGGGAGCCCCTTCTTCCACTCTCTTTCTTTTATGCTCTAGAGTATTCTCTATCCATGATTTGGCACTGGTGACCTTTGTGGAAGAGACCAACTCCTCTATAAATAGTTTCCTAATGACTGGAGGAGTAGACTTTGGCCTTGAAGCAAATGGATCTACCAAGGTAGGAGAATAGGATACTAATTTGGCTACTCAAGCAACCTTCTACTTTTTCTTGACCTCTTCTTCTAATTTTGTGGTTGAAGGAGTATCTTCACCCACTTCTACTATGACTGGGGACACTCACCTTGGAGATTCTTGGGTTGAAGTGCCAACCGGCACCTCTATAGTGACTTCTTTAGCTAGCTACTCTGGTTCCGCACCTTTGGTTGGTTCCTCTATTGTTCCAATATTTGGAAGCGGACCTTATACACAATTCTTCTTTGGTTGGACTTCTTTTTCAGGAGGTTCATCACCTCCTCCAGCTAGTTGAGATGAACTATTGGTCATAGTTGGGAGTATCACCGAAGAGGTTGTTGCAATTTTGGAAGTATCCTTAGCTGGGGTCCTTTGAGTAGGAGGCTTCCTTTCCGACCTCTTCCTTCTTCCTGTCATCCATTCAACCCACTACTCTGTCCTCTTATAAATGCCACTCATTAGAGTCTGCAAGTCACCTACAGCTTGATCTAGCATGGGCTTAGAACTGATGAAGAAAGGTTTGATCTTCTTGAGATAGGTATTATCATACATGTACTAGCCGTCATCTAGTAGCCCCTCAACTGCAAGATTGACCTTGAAATTTTTTATTTTTTCAATGTTTAATCTAGCATAAAATCTGTCTCTGCTCTCTAGATCATCTCTACAATTGGCCCAGTAGTCTTCAATGTCATCTACATGGTAGATAGATCAGCTCATTTGCAGGTAATTATGAGCATAATTAACTGGATCATATTGTGGCCTCAGAACATCATAGGTTTCCAATGAAAACCTCTTGAAGAATGCCTTTAGAACATTCTTTGCCTTAGACCGAGACGCACAACTGTAGGCTTTGATAGCCATGGGGAATTCATAGCATTTATTATTGGCATCAAAATAGAACAAATTCACTTGCAGCACTTTCCTCATCACCTCCACTAGCACGATCATGTCCGTAGGATATCTGGGCAGCTTCAAAGGGAATTCGTCTAAACCTGCAAGACAAAGGTATGAGAAATATCTGAATTGAATAAAATAACATCTGAATTGGCTGATAAAATCCATGGATTTGGGTGAGAATCTCCTTTCTAGAAAGCCTTGTAGCTCCCTACACAATGTCATTGTAAATGCATCATTGACCCAAAGATATTTAGCATAACTATTGTGCAATTGCAAAGAGGGGAGAAATTTGTAACTCTTAACATCATCAAGAAATTCCTCTAATCTGGGAATCCCTAGCCAAATTTGGATTGTATCCAGGATATAGAAAAGGATTGAATACATATAAAGTTCATTCTGGCGCTTATCTCTATCTAGGGCCTTCGAGAGGTTTTCACTTACCATAAGGGCCCAATTAATGAAGTGATGTTGGGAATAGATTACCTGAACTAGGAAGAAGTGATGGTCAAAAAAATTGAGTGCCTCAATCTCACTTCTAATCCTGTGGAATAGCACCAGAATGTCTATTATCTCCAACTTCATATTAGTTCCATATAGTGTCTTTGGCAGCTTACCTTTTGTGCTCCTAGGATCTTGAAACCATGCTTTCATTATCTCCTTCTTCCAAATTGACTTTTTGGTGATATATTCAGTCACCGCCTGATTGTAGATCATTTCTGAATACTCAGCTTTCTATGGGATGTGAAGCGAGTTTTGGACTAATTCTCTATCGATAGATAGCAACAACATATCATTGGTAAAGAGGATTTTCTTGGTATCTAGTTTGTATCAAGATATGCATTCCCAGATCAATTCCAGAACTTGAATAGTCATGGGAAAACCAGTGGCTTCAACTAATCCACTCTCCCTCAGTTTCTCAGTGATGGGTTGCATCCGGTCCGCTTTTAGTCTACTCTGAAATTTTTACATATCAAAGAACTTCAGAGATGTATCTGAGATCTTATGCCATTTAGAGGTAATGTCATTCATTTTGTTGAATCCCATAAATCTAGATGTCATACTTCAAATGATTTGATTCGGGAATGAAGAATATCTTTTAAGAATGTAGGGGCAAAGAGAAACTAGTATCAAAGGCTTCAAATTCAAACAATTTCTTAAGAAAATAGTAGCTCTTGTTGGCAACCTCCGACTGATCTTATAACTTTTTAATTCTTACCGTTTAATGGCCAACTTCCCACACCACATGAATGAAAAGGCCTCAAAATTAATTAAATAGTTCGTTATGAAGTAAAATGGATTTATTTGAATTAAGTACTTTTCTCTTACGGGTCATTAAGAAATTTATTTTCACTTTAGTACCCACAACAGTAACTTTTCTGAGGTAGCAAAAAATTACTTTTCCACTTCTCCTTTGGGCAGAGAAATGTTTTTGGAGTGCTCTTAGTTCAAAAATCTACCAAAGGGGAAATTTGGTTTGTTAGGGTGCCAAAATGGCATGTGTTGATTTCATCTGGCTTCTTTATATCTTAGATTCTTTATGAGATAGATTCTTCCTCAAAATCACTTCATTTTAATGGCTTGGCAGAAAATGTACTCCATGGGTCGAAACCCGCCTGTTGGAGTAGTGGAGAAGCCATTTTTTTCTTTTCCACTTTTAGAATTATTTCTTAGATTTATTTCTATTTAATCCAAAGGAGGAGGAAATTCATAAGAAAGCAGCTATGAAAAAAGAGGTGAGGGAACTGTTGGATAAGTTCAAGGATATAATTTGTGAAGGTACACCAGATTCACTACCACGAAAGAGGGAGATAAGTCATGAGATTGAATTCATACCAGGAGAATCCTTGCCAAACAAAGTTGCATACAAGATGACACTAGAGAAAAACAAAGAGATATCCAGGTAGGTGCAAGAGTTGTTGGATCAAGGATTGATTAGGAAAAGCATCAGCCCTTGTGCTATCCCAGTGGTGTTGGCTCCTAAGAAGGGAGGTAAGTGGAGGATGTGTATTGATTCTAAGGCAATAAATAGGATAACTAACAGGTATAGATTTCCAATTCCTAGATTAGAAGACTTGATGGATTGCTTGGGGGGTGCTAAGTACTTCTCTAAAATTAATTTAAAAAGTGGATATTATCAGATTAGGATGAAAGAGGGTGATGCGTGGAAGTCTACATTTAAGACTATAGAGGGGTTGTATGAATGGTTAGTTATTCCCTTTGGGCTTACCAATGCACCAAGCACCTTTATGAGGGTAATGAATGAAGTCTTGAAAGACTATATAGGTGTTTTTGTAGTGGTCTATCTAGATGAGATCCTAATTTTCAGTAAAACTAAAGAGAAACACTTGGAGTTAGTGTTGAATAAGTTGTAGAAGGATAAACTCACCATAAACCTTGAGAAGAGTGAGTTCATGAAAGAAGAGCTAGTATACCTTGGATTTGTGGTTTCCAAGGGTGACTTAAAAATGGATAAAGAGAAATTAGGGGCCATATTGAACTGGCCTACTCCAAAGACAGGGACTGAAGTTAGGAGCTTCCATGGGTTAACCCAATTCTATAGGAAGTTCATTAGGAGATTCAGTGAGATTTGTTCTCCAGACCTAGAGACTATCAAAGGAGGATTGAAGACTAAATTCATATGGACTAAGGCAGCTAATGATGGATTTGAGAGGTTGAAGAAATAAGTGGCTACTCAACCTATATTGTAGTTACCAAGCTTTGAAAAACCATTCAATATGTAGTCTGATCCATGTAGCATTGCAGTAGGAGCAGTGTTAAGTCAGTAAGGAAGGCCTGTGGCCTTTTTCAGTGAAAGACTAAATGAGGCTAATTTTAGGTACTCTTCCTATGACTTGGAGCTATATGCTCTTGTAAAAGCCTTAAATAAGTGGAGGCATTATCTTTTTCCCAGAGAGTTTGTTGTCTTCATAGACAACCAAGTAGTGAGTTACATAAACACTCAAGATAAGCTTAACTTGAGGCACATTAAGTAGATGGAGTTCCTATAGTGTTACACTTTTACCATAAAACATAAGAAGGGGGTGCAAAACAAAGTTGCAGATGCCCTTAGTAGGAGGCTACTTACCATCCAAGAGATTCAGTTGCAAAGTATAGGGGTTGAAGGTTTTAGTGACCTATATGAGGGAGATTCAGATTTCTCAGAGATATACTTCTCAGAGATATACAAGGTGTGTCAGAATCTTGAGAATAACTTTCATAGTGAGTTTGCAGAGTATACATTGCAGGATGGGTTGTTATTCAAAGGCAAGCAAATTTGTGTTCCAAATGATTCTATGAGGGAGAACCTTATACAGGAGAAGCATAATGGAATCCTAAGTGGACACTTTGGATTGAATAAGACATTGGACTTAGTGGAGAGATTCTATTGGTGGCCAAAGATGTAGAAGCAAGTAAGAAGGTATGTGGAGCAGTGTGGCATATGTCAGAAGGCTAAAGACACTTCATCAAATGTAGGACTTTACCAGCCATTACCCATCCCAAGTACACATTGGGAGTGCATAAGTATGGACTTCATAGTGGGGTTACCTAGGACTCCAACTAGTTTAGATAGTGTGTTTGGAGTGGTAGATAGGTATACTAAAATGAGCCACTTCATACCATGCAAAAAAACTCATGATGCCAGCCATATTGCTTATTTGTTTTTCAAGGAAATAGTGAGGATTCATGGCCTACCAATGAGCATTGTTGCAGATTGGGGTTTAAAGTTCATGGGTCACTTCTGGAAGGCCCTATGGAAGAGATTAGGAAAAAACTTATCTGATGGATCTTCTTATCATCCTCAAATGGATGGGAAGACTAAAGTAATCAATAGAGTTCTTGGGAACCTACTTAGGTGTTTGACAAAGACATATGGAAAACGATGGGAGAAAGTAATCCCACAAGCAAAATTTTCCTATAATGATAGCACAAATAGGAATACAGGGAAGAGTCCATTTGACATTGTGTATAGGGAATATTTTCAATTTTTTAATGTTATTAACTTATTTGAGGTCAATTGGTAAGGTTTGGAACCAATTAGGACTCTCAAAGTGATAAAATTGTCATTTTGACAAAAGTTGTCAAAGTTTTCATGACAACATTTCCTAGATTTTAAGAATCAACTCTTAAGGTGCCCAAATCCTAACCAAATGGTCCAAAAAATTTGGATAGGAGTATATATGCTGATTTGAACCCTAATTTGATAGTTAGATTTGGTATTGTACGGATTGGTGTTTGAGAAGGAGCAATTTACAGTGTAATTAAGTTACAAAGCCATCATCCATAACTTTATTGGATTGAATGGAATAAATGAATGAATGGATACTGTCTGAAATGTAATTACCAAGATCTTTGTGGGATTATTTTAGTATTTTGTACTTTCTAGTTACGTTTTGTTAAATTTATTGTATTTTGTAAGCTCACTGGCTAGTTTTGGTCTAGTCATGTAAAGAATGGGTTTTTTTGGTGTTCCCGTGGTGCAAACTCCATGACCACTAGGAATCATTTAGGGCCTTATATATAATTTTTACATATGGATTATGGAGTCTATGTGTGCAGGGGAAGCTTGAAAACAATCAGGCCCTAGGTGAGTACTAGCTATTCTAGCTAGGGTGACTTAGTAGTGCAGCAATAATGGAGGTCGCAAGTTGATTGGTATGTGCCAGTCAGTGACAACGGAGTGTAGCGGCATGAGGTGTAGACCTTTTGATGGAAGGAGTTCAGAGGAGCTCACTAGATCAGTGGAAGAAGATCAAGAAGCCAGACCAGCCATCATGCCCTAGAAACCCTTGTTTTTAGAGGTTTGGCAAAAGTCCATTGGACGGAAAGAATTGTGACCAAAGACGTAGAAAATCATAAATAGGAGGAAAAAACCAGAAGGAATATGGGATTTTTTTATAGGGTTTTCAAGGGATTTTAGGAGAGAAATCACATTTTCAGTGATTTGGAGGGCTAATAGGCCTAAAAGGGCTACAAGGCCTAAAAGACTAAATTTTGGAACCTGATTGGATAATGGGTCTAGAGTCTACAAAATTGAAACCCTAGGGGTTGGATTGGACATATGGGAAGTTTAGAAACCATTCCTTAGGTGATTGAAACCATTGGTGTGAAAAGAAGGTTAGAGAAGCCATAGAAGCAAGAAGGCTATGGAAGAGAGATTAGAGAAGAGTTTGAAGTTGGTGGAGAGCTCCTAGTGAGTTAGGGGATTAGGAAAGAATCCTATAGTTAGGGTAGTTAAGAGACCCTAAGGATGTCTAGGAGAAGGAATTGGAGAGATCTAGAAGGATTAAAAACACCATAGCCCCGCACTACATGCCCACCCTACTACCTCACTGCCCCTATGCAACTCCCATCCCAATCACCACTTAGCCACTCTAAACTCTTCTACCTACCACCCCATTCACCCATTTCTCCACTCACCTTCCTCTCCACTTGCTTCAAATACCACCATGGTCCTTCTCTCCCTACCCACTCACTTTTACCCCTTCACTTCCCTCATCGTGTAGTAGCCTTACCACTCCACCGTTGTTGCTAACCCCTCTCCCATTCCCCTTCCTCCCTCTGGTGCTTCTCCCAGCCCAGCCACCACTTTTTCCCCTCTCACCATGCTTAGCAACCACCACCCACACCTAAATTCTCTTGATGTTCTTCCATAGTGCCAACACCCCATCTTCCCTTTCCCTCCTTGCGCTAGTGAACCCACACAGCCCACCTTTCCTCCACTCCTCACTCAACTAGTCAACTTCTAAGCTCACTGTCTTGTGCAGTCAAATCAAACTCCCGCTCCTCTTCTGCCACTGCCCGCCTTAACCAAAATCCCAACACTCTCTCCACCCATGCATCAAACCCCTCTACGTTATTACTCCCACTGCATCCTCCTCCCCGTAGCTCCTCCTTTGGCTGCCTCCACTCTCATGGCACTCCACAACCATACTAAAGTCATACTAGGGATTTTGATTCTTTTCTTGGCATGGTGATGCACATATTATCTCTTTTGAACTAGTTTTTCACTGTCCATATTTCATGCTTTGAGTATATTGGGGCTTTTACAGTAGACGTCTACCTTCATAACATTCTTTCCCCATTTAGTGTTGTATTTTAGGTGCATTGCGAGAGTTCATTTAAGGATTTTAACTTCAATTACCTGATCGAATCTTAGAATGTGAGTAGATTTGGAGTATTAATGTTTCCAAATTTGTCATGAAGATTATTTTTGACCTCTGCATGTTTCCTTGGCATTTTCTTACCGTTCCTTGAGCGTTTTTAAGGGTAACTAGATGAGATTTTCTTATTTAATTCATAACCATGTAAGTCCATGTGTTCTCCTAGCCTCTAATCCTGCATGGCCTTTTTTCAACCCTCAAAATAGGCCACTTAAAAATTTACACATGGCACTCGGCCACCTCATCTTCCAACTCAGAAGACATGAGGGTGACAAGTAATCTGCCTTTTGCCACACATGAGATTTGAGTTAATTAAATTTGACACCCTTCTAGCCATCCCAAACAGGGGGTTTTAGTTTTATGTGACACTCTCAGGACTATCAAATTTAATCCCATAGATTGATGACATGAGTAGGATTTTCAAATTTTTGCATTCACCATATGCATTTTTAATATTGGAGTGTATTTTCAAACGTTCATATCTTGCTTGTTTTAACTCCAAATTAGGTGCAATTTTTTTTCAATTTTGGGTAGAAATTCCCAAATATTTTAGGGTTGGAGTTATTTTTTGGTTTTGGAATCTCAGAAGTATCCAAATTATAGGTTTTCATGACAGTTCATGTCTAATCCTTGTTTATACAGCTTCTCAAGCCCCATATAGGCTCATACGATCACCTTTTTCATTGTAATTTTTTTTGAAACTGCATGATTTTCTGCCTACTTTCTGAATATGTGATCTATTTTTTGATTTTCTAATTTTGATAATGTGGCCTAATATTTGGCTTTGATGTTCATGTGATTATATTTTGCATACAACCTAACAGTGGTTTGCAGAATGTTATCGAAGAAGACTAAAACACAAACTACTCACAAATTGGTTTTACAGGTTGCCTTTGATTGATAGAACACAAGAACATTGTGCTTGCATCTTGTTTTTGATTTCTTCAAATAGGAACCCACATGCAAGACTTCTTAAAATGAACAATTTTTTGATGTTTTAGGAATGAAAATAATGTCAAGAAACTATTCTCTGGCCGTTTTGGGATGATAAAAAATCTAGAAACATTATTGTCATTTTCTTATTTTGCTTGAAGTGTCTTTTAGTTTTGTAAACCCAAGGAATTGCATGGATGTATCCTCTCCACTCACCTTCATAGATCTTGGGTGAAAGATAAATCCATACAAATCCTTTAGTGTGGCTACCTCTCGAGTGCTTTACCAGAGCCAGTGAGAGTGGACTACCCAACCAGTAACAGGCTAAAGCCAAGCCCTTCTGAACTGGTATATAGAAAATTTCATTGTGATTAATGTCACAGTGAATCGGTGTTGATTGCATTATACGGGGAAGAATATCTCCCTTGATACCCTTGTGGTGTGTTAAAACCTACAAAATGTAACTTTTGTAGGCTAGGAGGCCTCCATAATGGAGCTAATCTACCACAAGTATAACCACCTGAATGGATGCCTTGACTACAAACTTTGTTTTAGTAACCAAAATCCCTCTATCTATTGGTGTGGAAGGTCAAAGACTGACTAAGACATCCCACACTTTCACAGCTCATAGTAGAGACAACAGTCCCTTATGAAGTCATTACCCTTGGGATTCAAAGCTTGGTGTGCTTGAGAAGTGACTGAACTGTAAGGAGGAGCCTATGTCTCCAAGCTTCTAAGTTGTCCACTATGAGTAGGCATGGGTGAACTTTGGTTCAAATGGGAATTCAACAGATATTTCCCTGGCTTCTCTCTCTCAGTTAGACTTTATCTCCTTTGTCCCTTGGTCTTTCACTAAATTAGCACTTTAGATATCTCTTCAGCACCTGATAGTCAATCAAATGATTCGTCATGCCTCATCTTCAATCTTATATGCAAGTGCATCAACCCAATATTACAATGTCAAAAATAAAATGGGCTAAACCTTATGGTCCTAACAACATGCAAGGAGAGATTCTTATGGCAGCTCTATCAAAACAACTTGAAACATTGAAATCTGAAATCAAGGAATTAAAGGGAGAAAAGGATACACCATCCAACAAGTCCTCATTGATATTTCCTTTTCTCTATCATCAAGATTCATCCATACTTCCTTTCTCTTCAAAATTAGATGAAATTCTTTTCTATCCGCAAAAGAAAGATATTGCAAGTCAAGAAGTGTTGAATTATCCTTTAGAGAGAGTCTTTACTCCTTTGGGATAGTCTTATGAATCTAAATTAGTAGAACTTCTTGATAATGATCTCATCACATTACCGCAAGCCACATCATGTGGACAAATATTCTTGAGTAACTATTGTGCATATCATCAACATAATGAGCATAAAACTTCATCTTGCATAGAGTAGAAACATAAAATCCAAGATCTTATAGATGATGGCATAATCAAAGTTGAAAATCCTAATGATTCATCTAATCTTGAGCATGATAAATATCAATAATCCATGTCTAGAAATGGTTTTCATATCACATGTACTTCTTCCACCATTCCTCCATCTCCTTAAGCTTCAAAACCAGCCACACCATCTCCATTAAGAACTTAACCTAATGATGACTATGTCTACTCTCAAGTACTATCTCTGAAAGAGATCCAAGCTAATCAACATATGGCTGCAAGTATTTCTTAGGATTCAAATATGATAGACCCAAAGAATCAATTTACTTCAAACTCTTATCATTCCTACTCCAAATGATTGTCCATTAGCATGTCAAGAATCCCATATGCAGATCAAAACTCCTACCTCATCCTTAGAAGTGGCTCCATGTCGAGAGGGAAATGCAAAGTATGAAGAAACATATATCAATAATGATCAAGATCAAGACACCATTCATCCTTATCTAATGGTTGACCAAATTCACATACCTCAAGGGTCCCATGATGATTCTATCATCCCCTTCCATTTCTTCCTAGAAGAAACTCTTACATCGCCTATATCTTATCCATCTCCCAAGAAAGATCAAGATATCCTTTTCACCATCTCTAAGGAACATATTGAAAATAAAGATAAAGGTACTCTTTGTAAACCATCTAAAGATCCTTGTCAATATAAGAGTATCCTATGATCTCCTTGTCATGCTCCTCCATATCAACCTGAAGAAAACATCATTCCTCTAAATCCCTTGCAGAATAATAAATCTCCTCAAGATTTAGCTGCTCCTATCAAAGCTTCTCATGCTACTATTGATATATAGATGAATTCAAATGAGAAGAGCCTTGAAAATTTATCTCACTCTAAAGATGTTGATATCCCTTCCCCACCTTATATCCCTCCATTCAAACGTATGCATCAACCTTCACTATCCTCCAATTCCATCCTTGGTCCCTATATATCAAATATGAAACCGTCAAACCTTCCATCCATATTGGGCCCTTATATCCCTCCATCCACTTACCCTATCCCCTATAAAGATAAAAAAAGACATACATCCTTTAAATCTCCTTATCAACCAATTGATGGAAACCATTCATATCAGTCCTATTGATCCACAATTCACAAGTCTTTTGGAAGCAATTTGGATGTGCAGCGAAGAAATCAGAAATACAAGAATCCATGTACATATGAAGATCACTATGTCCCATCTAATTGACATGTGACTATAAATAAAAAGGAAATACTCAAGAGACCACAAGGGTCCACTGAGAAAAGATTAAAATCAAAGCAAATATGGGTTCCTAATTCCATCATTGAAGAATTGCGTTCTTAGTCCAAGGAAAGAATAATATCAAAGAAAATATGGGTTCCTAAATCCATCATAGAAGAATTGTGTTCTAAATCATCCAAAAGAAAAGGAAAATCAAAAGCTATGTGGATTCCCAAGTCTCTTCCAAAGGACTTGGATACAAAAAGAAAATCAAATGCTATGTGGATTCCCAAGTCTCTCTTAAAAGTCTTGAACAAAAAGGAAAATTCAGAGTGGGCATCCAAGCTTCCAACAACTTCCACTTTATCTCCATCTAAACATCTCCCATCTTCTACCTCTATTTTGGGTCCTCACGTCCCAAAATCCATTACCTTGAATATTACATCCATCTTGGGTCCTCATATACCAAGATCCATATCAGCTCATCAATCAAAGCCTCAAGCTATTCCATCCACTTTTCCTCCATCTATCCACTACCCTTCAAGGGGTGTGTCAATGTTGATCTTATCACCATACCCTATCCAATATCCTTCCATCCATCTTATCCAATCCATCACATAAATCCTTGGCTACCATTTCCCTTATCCTCCATTTCTTCTCTACCATCACCCTATCAGCATCTTTGAGCATACTTTCAATGACCTTGGCCTATCATAGCATCCTAAAAAAGGGAGCACTATCCAAAGAGAAAGAAGCTTAAGTTCCTCTATAAAATCAAAAGTACAAAAAAGAAAAAAAAAAGTGCCTTGGTGAAAACCTGGTAAACAGGCACCTTGGTAGCAAAAGTAAAGATAAATAAATCTATCCTTGGTGAAAACCACTTCTTGTGGTGCCTTGGATAAGTACCATTATGAAAACCTAGCTAAAATGCATCATGCTTAATTCCTCCTAATTGCACTCTTCACTTGGGGGAAAGTTTCTTCCATGCCATCTTATCTATCATATCTTACATCGAGCAAGCCTGTGAGCATCCATTTTCCTTCTGCTGATCTTGACAAGGTTGAGCCTATCAATGAACACTATGTATCCTAACACTTATTATCCTTTACATCAACATACTCACTTTCTCTCATCTATGCTACCCTATTATGATCTTTCTTATCCCAAGCCCATCCTTCATATCTCTGAACAGTCCTGCCATAATCCAAACCATCCACTGATACCCTTCATCATCTCATATCCTAATTGCGCTATCATAGCTATATTCTATCCTATGAAATTGACCCCTTGGTCTTGATCAAAATTAAAAAAACAAGCTCTTAGAAGTCTCTTGACATGTCCATTCTTTTGGACTGCATGCTTTTCATGACATTAGGTCATTGTCCTATATGTTATTCAACACTGCGCCATGAGCCTACATTGCTATATTCATTTTTTCCCTAGCTTGGGTAATCTTGAGGAGACTATCTTTGAGGGTTGCATTCACCCTCTTCATCCATCATTGTCTTTTCACCTCATCCATCAACTTTCTAATCCATCTATAATGACCTCTACCTTGCTAGACATTGGGGGAAAACCAATGTGATCTTTCTTGAGAATGGTTAATCTCTAAAAAATCTAAAACATGAAAAATGATCCTGAAAAAAATCTAAAAATTGGGAAAAGTCCTATAAAAATGATCATCTTGGTGAAAACCTAGCAATAGGCACCTTTCTGCATCAATAAAAAAAGAGAAAACAAAAATCTAAAAACATAAAAATTACAAAAAAAATTGAAAAATTGAATTAAAAGACTGGTGACATAGACATGCTTACCAGGTTTTCAATGATCACATCATCAAGCAAGACTCCACCACTTGGGGCATCTCAGCTTCATCACATCACATCAAGTTGAGATTATCATAAATTAAGATTAACCAAATCAATTGTCTTATATAGTGACGGATACACTCAAAACCAAGCAGATCGGTCTTAGACGAGTCATTCATTTATGAAACTAGGCACATTGATCAAATTTTCTTCATCGCTTCAAATCAAGTCAATTTCTGCTAGTAAAATCTCTACCCAGTAGGTGAAAACCTAGTAAATATGCACCTGTTGTACTCAGCGCTCCATCTATCAATCCTCAGTCTTGGCATCAATCCTTTTCTTTAGTTTGTACATATCTTTGAGCCACTTTAGTGACACTCAGGTTCTTCTGAGAACCCTCCTGGCTTGAAACTCATCCATAGTCATTTTTATTGATTTCATTAATATTTTCTTTGTCTACTTCTTGTTGGTGTGGTTCCTGTTATACACTGAATTTGCGCCTCTGATCTCAAGCTCTCTTGGTCTTGATAATCTAGTATAACATGGGAATCATCTCAAGGTTCTGGGACCTTATGCTAACCGAGATGAGACCTCTAGGTTCTAGGATGGTTCCTCTTGGATAATCACCTTAATTTGCTTCTTAAAAAGGAAAAGTAAATCTTTTGGGGGAAACGGATAGAAGGATTGCATGAAAGGGAAATGACTGAAAGCAAACTACCTACTAGGTGATGCACCGAAATTAGGGCTTGGATCTCAGTATAGAGGAATGAAATCAATGGAAGAACCATGTCAAATAAGTTGCAACTCACTGGATAGGCTTGCATAAGTATTTCATAGGAAGGCATGAACAAAAGACTCGACCTATGACCTGCAAACAAACATCCTTCTCTGCAACCAGGTGTAGGAATGAGACAAGACTGCTAGGGGCTGAAGTATACCCACAAAACATCTAAATCAGATCAGACACAATAGAAAACAGAATTGCAGAAAATGAGAGGAACTAGGAACCCCAATATCCATTAACCAGCATTCATAAACTTTGATCCAATAAGAGATCATACAAACAAGGAAGCATAGGGATATGAAGAATTATCACAAAGTACTTCCAATAGTTTGCATGATCAATGAGATAATTACAAGATGTAAAAGCCAGAGGGCAGAAAGAATGCCACAGATAACTCCAAGAGAGAACAATTCTCTTTACAAAATGCCAAAATCTAAGCACTAAGGCTCTCAAAAAAATTTTATACTCCTATGCACGCAGGCAGGAGTCCAAAACCTAGCTAGGGTTATAGATTTACAATGTAATAATTGACCCTAGTACAAAATCTAATCTGGTCATAAATGTGTATCAAGGTGAATCGATCAGATCAGATCATCTATCTTGTGCCCATCCCTATACTTGATTATGCATCGTGAACAAGCAACCTGGATCCATGAGCAATATTCAGCAACTAAGTCTCTGTCATGAATGCTCACCAACTGATCATAGTCCCCCAGGACGGGAAGTGACCCTTGACAGCCGCCGCTCAAATTCATCAATGAGTCCTCGATCATGACCGTGTCCTTCTGCCAACTGCACCCGAGAGCAATAACTTTTGATTGACACTGTATCTCCCTTAGCACGTCTCTGAAACTAAGAAAACACCCTGGGCCATGAAGACTTCAAACAAATCCATTCCAGGGATCAACAGTCTGCCCTGTGCATGGCCTTCTGCAACTGAAACCTCCCTGATCAATTCTGGAACATGAGCACAGAGGAACCATGGCTGCCAAGCGTTCACAGTGCCAAACTGCCACTAAATGTTCAAATTCAAAGTCCAAAGACAACGTGACCAACGGCTAGTCTCTTTGTCGCGAGCACCTTCTCTTAACCAGGGTTTAATATCACGACCTGGCGACAATGGTCTTTCTTTACCTCAGTTGACCCAAGCTCAGATCCAGTGACAAGGCGACCGTGTGAAATCGAGGTCGCGAGGAATTTCACTTAACTCACCTTTCTTCTAGCGACCCAGCGCCTAACCGTCATCTTTAACCGCCACGGTTTTTCTCTTGATCGCCAGATGCTATCTCCCTGTCTCGAGACCACGCGACAAAGCCTAGTCGCCAAGTCAGGAGAACCCATGTCTGAGCCTTTTGACTTTTCTCAACCGTCATCATGTCCCCTTTAATCTTTCTAGCAACATCTCGACTGACCCTTGTCGCTGAGTCGGGAGTACTTTCTCTGTAGGGCACTTTGATCACCAGACTTAGCGACCACCGTTGGATCCTCTGAGCTTTGCATCGGACGGCTAGCATTTAATCGCTATAAAACTGAGGGTACCCTTAAATTATCCAGTGATCACATGACTAAGGGCAAAGAAACATTTAGTCTCGGAGTCGCGTGATCCGTTTCCTTCATCTGGCGATTACCCGACCAACATCAGCGTCCATCCACCATATGACACCTGGCACACAGCCATTGGTCCATCTGTTGCACATTGGAATGCTGAGTCACCTCTTTGTTCTGGCGACAAGGCGAACCAAGGTAAATCGCGAAGTCGGGAGACATCTGGGGAATATTCCAAAAGATCACTAGACCACGTGACACAAGGAAAAATGAATTCGTGAGAAAGAAAAGAATATTCGCCCAGGCTGAAGCGATCAAGCGACATGAAATAAAGCACATGCTCTAAGTAACTTAGAAAAGTAACGATGAAATATAAGAGCCATGGCCTAGGGTTTATTACCTCGCTTAGACATAAGAGACTTAGGGTTCCTAGGGGTTTAAGGGTTTTAGCAGAGAAGTGAAACCCCTGGAAAACAAGACAGATTAAAACAGACAGGGCAAACCAGGTCGATACACAGAATGGGAAATTTGGGCAACATTTTGGCGACTTCTATGGGATGTCATCCTGCTAGACATTTGATCAGTGGCCTTGACATATATATTGTGCATGGAGTCACTTCAGGACACAAAACTTTGACAGCAACAAAACCTGTGCACGGGCACTTCTTGGAAAACAGAAATCTACACTAGAAAGCAGGGAAGGAAAATAGGGAAATATTTACAAGGGGACAAAGAGAAAAAAGAGAGGGACTGACTTCAAAGCAGGGCTTTAAGTGGAAACCATTTACTAAAATTGGCAGAGCATCTCCATCAAGTGTTGAAAGCTGGAAAGCATTAGATCCTCTGCACTCTGTAATAACAAATGGCTCACCCTAGAAGGAATCAAACTTTGTATGTTTTCCAAGCCTGGATCTGAACTCATCCCATTTGAGAACTACATCTCCAACCTTGAAGTTCCTTTCCCTGGCTCTTTTGTCAAAGCTGCTTTTAGTTTGATTCTGATGGAATTCCATGTCTCTCATAGACTTGTT
>MU226756.1:227975-256475 GCA_018584345.1 Thuja plicata
AGTAATAATTGAGAGGGGGGGGGGGGAGAATCAGTGGCCTCAAAAAAATTCCAATAATCAACCCTTAAAAATTAGTACCACAATATAAAGCCTCAAATAATCTTCAGTCCTATAAGATGAATGCCTCCAAATACTATTATCAAATTACTACTCCTTAGAATGCTTTGTAGATCCCTTTACTTTATGTTTACCGAATAGAAGTTTGTTAATTTACCGAAAGATAGTAAATTATCTAGAGTATACTGATCAATCCAATTAATCTATGTGTAATGAAAAACAATAAACTAATGACTCATAAACACATTGACACATGGATTTTTAACGTGGAAAACCTGTTAAGGGAAAAACCACTAGGGACCGGTAACCCAAAATTTTCACTCTTTTGAAGTGAGCTCGGTGAAGAGCCAACCCTATTAAAGGTTAAAAACACACTGTTAGGTGTGACCTTCTAAGAGGATTTAAAAGTTTAGTCTGTCACTTGATATTAGGAATCTTTATACTACCTTCCTTGATCAAACACTCACTTGGCCTATCAATAGGTATCTGGCATCTCATTCTATCTTCATGATCAAAATTTTTGATACTCCTTGGGATGTATCTCAATATAGAAAGGATATTTAAATCCTTCTTGGTTAAGAGACTTTCTGTATCAATGGTTAAACTTAAACAATATGATCTTTTCACATATACAACTTATACTTGCAGATTTTTAAATCTATTGTAATCTCATAAAACTTAATCTGATCAATATATCTCTATTATACCTTTGCTCCACTTTGATTCTTCTCGGTGATGCTATGCTCTTTTGCTCAGTGTTAGCAGAAAACTTTAGCTCTTTCCTTGCCTTGACTGATTAGCACTGTATGAAGTTTCTCTTCAATAGTTTCTCTTTAGCATCCTCTTCTTTATTTATTTTCCCACACAATTCATAATGAATTTATTTTTATCTTTATAGACATGATATCATCGTTGTTAGGTTCTTGATTTTCTTGATCTTGGTGTGATCCACAATCTTAGCCAATTAGATTTAAATAAAAACTCTTATTTTATCTCGCAAAGATCTTCTTGCCAATTGGATAAAATAACTTTAAATCCTTTACTTATCTCTGGCTTATTTTGTCAATCAAAACAATGATAACTACCAGTTAACTCTATATTTATCTCTTCCATCTAGACATTTTGTCATTTCTGATCTTTAGTTATTTTTGGTGTTCTAACTATTTGATAGCTTCAGTCAACACTCTAGTTCTCCTCGGGCTTCTCCGTTGGTTTACACTATGTTTCTGGCCATCGGTTATGCTTGTAATTATTCTTTTCGGTAATTCTCATCGGTGTTCTTGCTCGGGCATCACTATGACTTGATTGTCGGTGATCTCTATCCATCGGGTTCCACTGACCGTCATTGTTTGAAGTCACATAGTGAATACTTGTCTTTTATGCATTATAGAAACAATAATCTTTATCTCTCTGATTCTCTGAAGTCTTTGACACTTTGATGATAACCGATTAGATTATATCAAGTTGACATCAATGACAGTACAATCCATTAATTGATTTAATGTCTTGCATTATCCTTTTACATTTTGGTGATCAACTTAACATATTCAAACATTCAATCAGTTACATGTCATCAATATCTCCCTTTGGCATTAATGGCAGCATACTACATTATCATATTATACTATCACTAATACAATATGAAATATACATTTTCATCAAGCTTTCCTAATGTAACTATTACAAACGTCTGGCTCTCGGTAAGCTCAAATAGCTTAGATTTGTTTCTTGTTGAGTGGTTTGTCTTCAATCTTTAATCCCTTCACTAGATAGATGTAGCATCTTCTTTCTATGTTTTGATATGTGTTCTTATGTGACTCTTCTTCTTCTCGATAATCTCTTTTTCCTTTGACAACAAAATTTTCTGAATTATCTCCCTTTGTTACTTCTCTCCCATAGATGGATATTTCATATGTAATCAAGTTCTCTCCCTTAGAATATTGATTAACTCTTCCTTCTGATTCTCATGAACTTCATTTCATGGATAATGATATAATCTTTTCTGATCAATGAGATAATCTCTCCCTTTATGACAATGATATTATCTCTCCCTTTATATGATAATGGAATCATCTCTCCCTTTGACAACAATGCCAAAAAAAAAATCATCTATATCATGTTCCCTCCCTTTACATAATATATTCCTTCAATTTCCCTATCCATCAGCAATATAATGTCTCTGGTGTTCGGTGTAGATTTGTACCTTGCTATGTACAGATGTATCTATTGTTGTCCATCACTTGTGTTTGCATCAACATGAATGATCTTTTGGTTATGTGTAGGATGATGCAACCTTTTAGTCATCTTACTAACTGATAGACAAGGGTTTGACCCCTAGTATTTGTCTCAAGTACTCAAAAGTATCCTTTAGTAATGGCTTGGTGAATATGTCAGCTAATTGTTCCTTTGATTGAACATATTCCAGTGTCACTTCCTTTGCTTGCATGTGTTCTCTTAGATAGGGATACTTGATAGCAATATGCTTAGTCTTGGCATGCATGACTTGATTTTTAGAAAGGTTTATCACACTAGTATTATCACAGTAGATAATTATTGGTTCTACAATCTTCATATTCATACCTTCCATCAAATTTTTGATCCATGCAATATTTGAGAAATTTGCAGTAGCAACCACATACTCTACTTCTGCAGTAGACTGAGAGATGCATCTTTGTTTCTTTCTTATCCATGTGACAATTCTGTCACCCATGACGAATGCTCCTCCAGTTGTTCTCTTTCAGTCATTAATGTTACCAGCCCAATCAGCATTTGTATAGACTTGTAGCTCAAATTTCCCTTCTCTTTTGTACCATAAGCCATAGTCCTTGGTGTTCTTCAGATATCTCAGAATTTTGTTGACAAAATTCATATGTGATTCTTTGGGATTAGAAGAGAATCTTGCAACTATCCCAACTGCATGTGCTATATCAGGTATGGTATGAACAACATACATTAGTTTTTCAATCATAGTTATATACAAGGTTTGGTTTACCTCATTGGTTTTGTCTTCTTTTGTCAGCGTACATCCTATAGCCATAGGTGTTCCAACTACTTTGGAATCTTCCATCTTGAATATCTTCAGCACTTAAATGCCTGCATCTTATTGAAGAATCTGTAGAACAAGAAAGAATTTGATCTCCCCAAACATAGACATTTCAAATTCCTTGCTCATTTCATTAATAAAGGATTTGAATAACAATTCATTTCCCCCAAAAATGATATCATCAACAAAAAGATCAGCAATCAGAATATTACCATCAGTATCTTCTTTTAAGTATAGTTTTCTATTTTCACTTGTTCTAACAAACTTTATGCTAATAACATAGGAGTAGAGTCTTTGATACAAGGCTCTAGGTGCTTTTTTTAATCCATACAAGGATTTGTGTAGTCTACATACAATGTTTCTCTTGTCTGGATCAACAAACCCTTCTCATTAATCAATGTATACCTCTTCTTCAAGTATTCCATTTACGAATGAATATTTTACATCCATCTGGTATACCTTGAGTCCTTTAAATGCAGCATAAGAAAGTAAGATTCTAACTCCTTCTAGTCTAGCAAAGGGTGAAAATTTTTCTCCATAATCAATACCTTCTTCTTGTGCATATAGAAAAGGTTACCTTTTGTCTGCTCATCGGTAACAATCAACCTTCCTGATTCATTGAAGATCTTTGCCTTCTTATTTTCAAATGCTACTCTATGACCTAAATTGTTCAGCCGTGAGACACTTAACAAATTATAATTCAGTCCTTTTACCCAGTAAGCATTTTCACATTTGATCAGGTTATTATAGTTCCTTTACCTTCAACTGGACAAGGTGTATCATTTCCCATTCTTACTAAACCACCATTATAGTATTCAAAAGTCTCAAACCTCTGTTTATCACCAGTCATATGGTGAGCACAACCACTATGGTGTAGGACCACCCCCTAGAAATTGAAAAAATTCTAAATTTGTTCACTCTTGACACATCCAATGTACCCTTTTTCCTAAGGAGTCCAAGAAATCTTATGGATTAGATGATTAGAGTTTGAGATCCAAATGTAAGACCAAGTTACAAGTTTTGGCCATTTATAAGCCACTTGGTACACTATGGTCATGGATCAATATTTTTTTTTTCTAGGATATTCTAATTCTCTTAGGATGTTTTTCAATAAGTTGGTTTCCTGTTTAGGGACTAACATTGTCTCATGAGTCAAAATTACTCATTTCTAGCAAATTGCAAAAAGTTGCTCAAATGCAACTTTGCATAACATTAACAACTTTTAAAAGTTTATTGTAACTCTCTTTCCCAATGGCTAGGTGGTTGAAAAAATATTGTAAATTTGTTGAGGGAAGCCTTCATAGCCCTCACAAGTAGGTGGAAGGCATACAATGTAATATTTTGGCTCAAATCAATAAAATAAGACTATTTTCCTGCATTTTGGTGAGACTAGTGAATTGTACATCCATTTATAGACTTAGAACTATATAAAACCAATTGGTCTTGATTCTCCTATGAACTATCTTTGGAATGCAATTGGTTTGAGGAAAAGATCTTCTCTCTAACTCAAGCTATCAGGTTTTTACTCACTGCAGCTCTGTTCGATCCCCATTTTTGAGGGTTTTTATTGGTTTTCACTTTGGAAGCGTTTCCACCATGGGATTTTCATGAACTCTGGTGGAAATCTTCCTTTTAAGATGTATTCCATGTTTTTTCAAGTAGTTTTCATGCTAGTGCAAGGTGATGGCTGTTTGGACAAGCCCTAGGTGTATATCTCAATGTATGCACCAAATCTGAAAATAAAATACATAAATGAGCATAACTCCTGGGAAGCAGAGAACCAAGACCTATAACTCTGGATTTAGAGTTATTTTGGCATCCCATAAATGTCCCAATTGGTTTTAGGGAGAAAACCCAATGTTTTTTATTACTTCCTTCTTTAACCAAGGCCTAATTAGCCCTTTGAACCAGTCTTCAAACCTTCGATTCTGATGCAGAGTGCACAGCCAAAGAGTGAATAAGCCCAATCAGGATCTATAAATTCACAAACAACTGAACTTCATTCATTATCTAACTGGCTATATTTGGAAAAGAGAGTCATAATCATCTGATATCTCAATGATAAGAATATCAACAATGTCAAATTACTAATCCAACACACCAACAACCAATTTGCATTCACTGATTCTTGTACTTTGCGGGACTATTGAAAATTCCATCTCATGGTTCCAACCCAAGCCTTTTCGTAACATAACTTTAATACCTGATTTGAATTACAATCTCTTCACTATCTTGAGACTGATACATAGTAAAACATAACATTTTCATTTGGTGAAACATATCACAAAACTCGTTCACAACAAACTATTTACTTTTGTCAATAAAACTTAACACATAAGCCACTGATAATTCTTAACTCGGTTCCAATAAACTTTACAACTTCAAACCTGTTCTCTATCAATTGAAACCAATCACCATCGCTCTACATCAATTTCCTGCCAAATAAAATATATTCCGCCTTCATTACATACAAATGCATGATTCATATAATGGTTTCTAGGAAGCCTGTTTCAGATTCAACTCCATCAATAATGAATACATAGTTTGCAATCATTTTCATTATAGCAGTAAACCGTTCCAATCACTCCATTCATAATTCCACTAAATAGGTGAATCAAAAGATAGACACAATTGCATTTGCTTGTTAACATCCCCAACTCGGGACTATCAAAACCTGATTACCAATAATACCAACTCCTTCGATAAAACCAAAAGATGCATCAACTCTCATAACCTAAACATAAATCTTTGAAATTGGTTACCCGTTGCATCCATTACAATTAGAAATAAAACTCTTCTACACTAGATTCATTCAAATACAACTTATATCCGACTAGATTCTAGTTTGTTTGTCATCAAACCCGATTCCAATAATAAAGATTTCAAATGAAAGTAATTGTCAATGTTGAAAACCCATACTCTTCAGCATGGTTTATCCATAACAAACGAGACACAATTCAATGAAACAAATCCTGAATGATATACAAATTTGATTATAATAGTTTCTGATATTCGAATATGGATAAACATTAAAAGAATGTGGCTGTGCCGTACCATCAACAAGCCTACCCCAAAAATAGTTCATAAATGTATCATTCTATTTATTCAAATTTATTTTGTTTGGGCGACATTCTTTCCGTTGATTCATAACATTCCCCTTACTACTACTCCACTCACTACTCTACCCCCCTTATCGGATTTTTATTGCATTGTATATATAACTTTGCAAAGACTGAATAGACCCAATAACTTCCCATAACCGACTCCTCAACTAACTCTAACTTACCCAACGTGACTTCAACATCATAATGATTATAAATTACTTATCCTTCTAAGGACACTTAAAATACTAACCAAGACTCAATCTTTATATGGACCCGATTACATCCAACATCATAATGATTATAAAGTACTTATCCTTCTAAGGACACTTAAAATACTAACCAAGAATCAATCTTTATATGGACCCGATTACATCAATAAGAAAAAATGGCTTACTAAACCCTATTACAGTATAATTTAACCAAGAATAATCCAGGCTCTTCAAAATGTCTTCCACTTGCCGGATGCCCCTGTATCAGATTCCAAGCATGGAATAAGGTTTAAAATCTCGGTGCTCTTGGGGTAGGTGTGTCTCAATAAAGGGTATTTGAATCTCAGATTCAATTATAATATTTTTTGGAAGTTTTTAAATTTAAATTGACTGGTGTGTCTAGATAGGGCTACAAGCCTAGACTGCACTGTTTGGCTTTTGCATGGGAAACACTCAAATCTGTTTGTTTGGGTAATTGCGATAGAAGCACCTGGTTATCCCCATGTTTTTTAAGACCTCTGTTTACTTTGTGTGGTATTTTAAGCCTTGAGACCTTCTTTGGGCACTTGGGTTATTGTCATTGAATGGAGTCAATGTGAATATGTTGTACTAGTTTGTCAAAGGTGTGAGTGTAAGGGCTTGTTATTCCTCATAAGGAGTTAGGAATCCAATGATTAGATCATTTACCCTTGCTACTTAACTCAAGTGGTATTAGAGAAATTTCTACTCCTGAGGATGAAGAAATCCCTGCAAGAGTTACAAACACAAAACTTGCGAGGATAGTGAGAGAACAAAAGGTAGCGAATGTAGCACTAACCAAGAGGCTTCAAGAACTTGAGAACAAGGTAGAGAGGGGAAGAGAAGATATGTCTGGTAGTGAAGAAGGGATTGAAGGGGAAGATGACACCCATGATTAGGATGTGAAAATTCCTGTAGACCAGAGACCCCTCCTAGATGCCTTGAAGTCTATGGGGAGAAGAACCATGTAGGAGAAGTTGGATTTAACAACTTTCAATGGAAAGATGAATGTAGATTTGACCTTGGACTGGAATGAGGCCTTAAAAATATTTCTTGAATGTGAGGAAATTCTTGAAAAGAAAAGGGTAAAGATGGCAAGATCCAAGTTAAAGGGAGCAGCCCTAACTTGGTGAAACTTTATCCAAACAGAGAGGGTGAAGAATGGGAGCAATGTGATTAATTCATGGAATGAGATGATAGCATTGATCAAAGAGACATATGTGCCTAAATATTATGGGGTGCAACTCCATAGAAGGAAAAAAAATTAAAGCAAAAGGACATGGATGTAGGCTCGTACACCGAGGATTTCTTAAGACTATGTATGAAGACTAATGCAGTAGAAGAAGAGGAAGAAAAGATAGCAAGGTACATGAATGGCCTTAAGGTATCTATTCCAGAAGAACTTAGCCTACACTGCCCTACATCAGTAAAAAAATGTTATCAAATGGCACTCAAGGTAGAGGAGAAGTGGAAAAGAAAGCAAGACTTTAACAAGGGAAAGGACAATGATGGTGGAAAGAATTTAAGAGGAAGGGGTACCTCTTGGAATAGAGGACAATAAAATGGTAGCAGCAGAAAGACCCCTGACCTAAGCCAAGAACATAAAGAAAATGGTGAACCAAACTTCAAAGGAGACTTCAGAGGAAGGAGACCCTTGAATAGAGGGAGAAAAAATGTAGGAAGGAGAAATGGACCTCTAAGATGTTACTACTGCAACCAACTTGGACACCATGTAGGGAGATGCCCTGAGAAAAGGAACAACAATAATCAAGGAGAAAGAAGAGCACAACTAATTCATGAAGAGAATCAAGGTGACAATGCAAATCCTAGAGACCTAGAATCAGAAGAAGGCATAAATCTGATGATGAGGAAAACATTTCTACAAGTACCACAGTCTGTGGAGCCATCACAAAGAAAGAATTTGTTTAGGAAAAAGATAAAGTGCCAAGGAAAGGTATGTAACTTTTTTTTATAGATTTTTGTTCAAGTGAAAATATGGTTTCTAAGGAAATGGTGCAAAACTTAAATTTGAATAAAGTCCCCCATCCTTGTCCTTATCATGTATCTTGGCTCACCAAAGGGCAGAAAACTTTAGTAACTAAACAAGCATTAATAGAATTCTCTTTAGGTGAAAATAAAGACAAAGTCAGGTGTGATGTCATTGAGATGGATGATTGCCACCTCTTGTTAGGAAGGCCTTGGCAGTATGATGTGGATGCCACACATAACTATAGGAAAAACACCTACACCATTGTGAAGGAAGGGATCACCTATACCATGAAACCATTACCTGATCAAAAATCCAATAAAGAGTCCACTATTAGAGTCATTGGTAGAAAGGAAATGGAAAAAGACATTGAGGGAATCAGAAAATGAAGGGTATGTGTTGGCTTTGAAACCCAAAGAAAATGATGTCTCCAAAAAGATAGAAACCATACCAAGTGAAGTCAAAGAACTACTAAATAAATATAGTGATGTAACCACAAATGAACTACCCTCAATTCTCCCACCCTTGAGAGACATTACTCAACAAATAGACCTCATGCCTGGGGATTCTCTACCTAATAAGGAACCTTACAAGTTAACCCCTAATCAAAATGCTGAGATCTCAAGACAAATCAAGGATATGTTAGAAAATAGACTAATACAAAAGAGTTTGAGCCCATGTGTTGTCCCTATTAGGAATAAGGTGTTTCAACCTTTTATACTTCCTTACATTTGATATTATTTTTTTTCATAATTAATTGTTTGCAAATAATGTATTTAAGTTTGATATCCATTTTGTCATTTAGTTGAGTGGACACGTTGTGTTTTCACTCCACTGGGAAGATGAAAAGGATGATCAAACTTGGTCTAGGTGGATTGAGGCATCCCTTTGTGTGGTAGAGGTTATTTTCCAAATGTTGGTACTTTGGACAATGTGTAAGGTAATCATGAATGAAACAGTTATGACAGATTCCTATGACGGTCATTAATATTTGTAAGAGCTAATTGTGAAAGATTCAATGATGGGTGAAGACATGCAAGACATGTGGAAACTGATCATGTTGAGTACTGTATACTCTTCTACAATTCATGGGTTTCGAGGCATCGCCCCCAAAAAAAATTTTGGGTCCCTATTTTCTCAGAGAATGGTAAAACCCTAATATAGTTGTCTTTGGAAGTTTCCCTAAAAAGGGAAGCGCATGATATAAGAATTTTTTAGGGTTGTAAACTAAAGAGTGAGAAGTGTGTATTATTGGTATACTTATATGCTGCCAAATTTGTATTCAAGTGTTGATTATCTTCTTAAAGAACTTTCATTGCAAGTGTATTGTAAACAAAAATAGTTTTGATTAATACATTGTGCAGGTTTTGGAGTGTTGGGGTTTTTTACCAAAAGGTTTTCCCGAGGGTAAATCATTGTGTCATTCTCATTTTTCTATGTATGCATGTTATTGTATTATCATTCTATAATTGATAAGGGTTAAATGTGAATTTGCACGATCCTCTTCTTGGTATTTTAGCATAGGGAACTATTTTCTGCACACTTAACTTCCTTTTTGTTGGTATCAGAGCCTGGCTAGTTTTGGTTCTATTTGTTAGGGTAGAGGTTTTTTGAGCTAATCTCCAGTTTAGTGGGAGTGTTGTTGTAGAGTGTTCATAACCTTATTGAAGGAAGAGATGGTAGGTTCTTCATACAGTAGAATGGAGGTGGAAAAGTTCAATGACACAAAATTTGAGTTATGGAAACTCAAGATGGAAGACATGCTCATAGACCGTGATGTATGGGAGGTGGTTGAAAATAATTGAACCGCCTCACAATAGGTGTGGAATAATCATACTCAAGGCCTTTCTTAGGAATAGTTTATTCAATATAAGGACTACTTCTCCCATTATGAGGTGCATTTAACTTGTCAACCTAGGGACGTATACTTGAAATGGTCGGCACGATATGTGCACTAGGTTCCTTAAGGAGTCATTCTGCTTATGCTGCAAGAACGTAAAAAAGCATAAAAGAAACCTACACTAGTGTTGTAGGAAAATAATACACTTATATCCTTATTGAAATGAATGCTATAAATTGTAAACTCTAATTAAACCTATACTTTCAACCTAGAACATCTATTATAACTATTCTTGCTGATGCTGCAGGAACATTCACAAGGTACAATGCTGCAGGAAGAAATTGTAACTTCTATTTGAAATATTGGAAATATTGGAAATGCTGGAAGGAAATATATTCTATTCTAACCTATTCCACCTCCCAAGTGGGCCCCCTTGGTTGGTTTCTACTAATCTATTAACACTGAACGTAAACCAAGAATTACTTCATTGTATTTCAAAACCTCATTACATAAAAACAATACATGAAACTTAAAATAGCTTGCTGTAAGATATAACAGTTTTCTTCCAAAAAATTCTTTCTCTAACTTTCCTATCTAACTTCAAAATATCAGTCCAATCCATATAAATACAAAATAGAAAAGAAACTATCTTGCTGAAAATATGTCAGAGAAGAAGATGGAATTGCAACAGCCTGCGGTGTCGGTAATAAAGCTTGCATGACCAGCTCAACATAATAAAGTGCTGAGCGAATATAGCAGCACTACATCCCTACATCCTAGAATAATGGCTCCTCCATTGTAGCAGCTGTGTCTTCTAGTGTTGCGATGATCACTCTGCCGTAGCTGGTCCTCAACAGTCTTGCTTAAATGTTGTCGACCACTCTCTAGCCACTTCCTCTCCTGTCAAGTTAGTTGTGATGCGGAAATATTCATGCAAAAAGCTTAATCAAATTAAATCTAGATATTAGAACATACATTATGATGGTTATATGAAATACTGCACTATATGTATAATATTAGCAAAATATGTCACAAATATCTACCCATGGTTTATCAGTTCTATCTGGAGTACTTTATCACAAGTTTTAACTGGCTAGGTTCACAAATATTTTGTATGAATTTAGAACAGAGTATTTAAAATTATACAAAATAAAGGCAATAATTTGGCCTTATCATCTTCCCCTTGGTTAATCAAATGCTTTTCCTCAAGCATTTCATCTTCTGGCAATTGACCTAAAGTCACCAACTTCAGTTCTTCCTCACCTCTAGCTCTTGAAGGAGTAGTAGAATCCTCTTGTTCTTTCCCAAACTTCCCTTCTGTGATCCTCCTGCAACTTGTCAAGCCTGGCAGTGTTGATGTCATACAAGGGCCAAAGGAGCACGGGCGGCTACATTATGAGTGGACACCATAGCTCTTGCCTAATTTGACTACCCAGCTCCATGTATTTCGGTGCTTGATGTATGGCTGCTTCAAGGTTAATGGGGCTGTGTGGTTCTGACCTTTTGAATGCCTCTGATAATATTCCCCATCTACTTCTGGCACCAGTTAAGGCTCTTTGGAAGAAAAAATAAGACATGTTGTCATCTTCTGCATACACATCTATTTTGAGCTTGAAAATTTTATCTCTGATTTCCTTTTTAATATTCCCATATGTCAGTTTGAACCAATCCCTTAGGAATAATTCTGGTTGACTTCTTTCTGCTCTTAATGGCAGGGATTCCATTTTCTCAAGTTCTCTGTAATTCTCCAATTGTCTATCATAGTTAGCCTCGTTGTGCATCCAAGACATTAGGGCCCTTAGGTGTATATCCCCTATGTAAAGTAGGGGGTTCCATTCAGTCTCTATAGAGATGATGAAATTATGCACATGCAACTCACAGAGTAAGTTTTGTAGCCAAGATGGAAGGGTCTGGTATAAACCATAAAATTCCTGGGCTATTTTGAACTCTGCGTTTACCTCTTTGAGGGTCATCATCAACTGGAATAGGAGGAATTTTTCTTTTAGACATATGGTATAGACCCTAGGTGGCGGTCTACAAGCAATTATCTGGTCAGTCAGCTTAAGTGCATGTTCCATTCTTTGTTTATTCCTTTCCAACTAATCTTTTAATTCTACAATTTCCTCTCCTTGTTTTTCCATTTCCTTCTGCAATTTCTTTTTCTCTTCTCCCCATAGAGTGGTTGTCAGCACATGCTTATTTTATAACTAGAAGAGAAGCATTTGAAGAGTAATTAGACCACTATTTTCATCCTGGCTATTCTTCCTCCTTTGTTCCCTCCATAACTATTCTAAGAAATTTATTAACCAAGTTCTCTTATAGGAAACTAGGGCATTTCTTGTGCAAGATAGCTGGTGAGTTATAGGGGTTTCTTTTTCATGGGTTGGAGCATCCTAATGACTAACTCCATGGTCATTTTGACATACATTTGGATCAGCTTCACACTCCTCATCCAAATTTTGAGGAATGTCTAGAATCTCACACTGGCTAGGAGAATCGTCTGGAACAATATGAATAGGAGTTTCCTCCTCAAATTTTTTGGGGGAAGCAGACTGGCTTTTGGTGGGTGCTTTAGGAATATTCCCTCTCATCCTAGAGCTTCTTATTATAGAGATTTCCTCAACCTCTATAGCCTTTTTCTTACTAACCCTTTTTATTTTCTCTGCTGTAGGAGTAGTGGCTGCAGGAGTAGTGGCTACAGGAACTGACTTCATTTTCTTCCCTCTCGAGATTGTAGGGTTTTGTGGCTCAGCTGCAGGAACCAAAGCTTCTCCCACTAACTTCTATTTTCCTTTTGTTCAGGCGAAAGTAGGTATATTACTCATGTGAGCGGGTAAAGACACATTTTCTTGTAAATTTTTGGTTTCTACCCCTTGGGTACTTTGCTCAGCAACTGGGTCAGGGGGAACTACATTATCTTGGCTAATTTGCACATTAGGGGCAATTTGAGGCTGCAGGGTTTATGATGGACAAATTCTTCCCATGCCATAGGAGAGATGTCCCTAAGAGATCTTTCTATGAGCAATTTAATTAGGGCATTGTGAGTAACAGAATTGTCATTTCCTTTCTGGGTTTCCTCGGCACTAATGCACAACATATTAAACAAGAAATTGGGGGCATTCATTGGGATATTATGGTGTACATAACTAAAAAGATTAAAATGATGCACATGCAAATTAGAAAATCTTCCTTTACAGGTGAAATACCTGATAATGTGTGTGGCCAACTCATGATATGGTGGAGGAATGGACATTCTTTTGCACCCATGTTTAATGATCACTAGTGGAGGGTCACCTAGTAGGGTAAACTAGGCCCTAGCTGACTTGGCATCGTGCGCATTGGGGTAGTGTTCCACTACTATTGGAAAATCAGTTACTAGAACTACTATTTGCTCCTTTGTTGCAAAAACTATCAACCCCCATACCGTTGCTTGGCCTTCATCAAATGTGTTTGCAAATTCTATTGCTGCTTCTTCATCAAACTCCATCAATTTTAAGAAATATCCCAGCCATCCACAAGCATCAAATCTTCTTACTGCCTCAACATCAGAAAGTAAAATACTATGAACTACTAGTTTATGCTGTTGCAATTGGCCCCCCATTTGTGCTTACCAAATTCCACCTCTCCTCTATTCTCGACAATTACCTTCTTCTCTTTTTAATTTCAGACTACTTCTTGTAAAACCACAGACCCTTTTTCACATTTTCTGGTATTCTTGGCATGAACAATAATAATGTATTTTAACAAAATGAAATATAGATATTCATGTGAGATTTATGTCATGGTTTTAATACTGGGTCACATCTAGTCTAACAATTAGGGGTTTATTTGGAATAAAGGTATGACACTTGACACTTGTGTGATGCGGCAGCTGGATTTTAATTAAGACAAGGCTGCAGTACCGATTTGAGGATCTTAATGAGTAAATAGAAATGACATTTTAGGAATTGGCACACTTCCCTGCCCCCTACAAAATATTGACAAGTGTCCTCACTTGTCAGACTTGATAGAAGGTACAAAACTGGATTAAGGTGGCAATGATACATTTATTGCAGTATTCGATATAACCAACAAAATCTATGTGCTAAAAATGGAAATAAATTTGAAAATCTTGTACCTATTAATTGATCATCGCATGTGGTAGGAAAAGTTTGTGAGAGTGGAATGACAGCAGTGGCGGTCGGCATGTGTCAGCGCATGATCTCTTTATTGAAAGCATAGAAAAATGATGACATGGGAGGTGTGTGGATGGAAGATTAAGGAATGAAATGGGTTGAAAAAGAAGAATGTAGAAAGTGAATGGAGAATTTGAACTTTATGTAAACATAAAGTTTTTATTATGGTCATGCTTTAAAGGAATTCTTATTGAAGAGCTTTAGGAAGGAGGTTGACACCCTCTGATATAGGAAGTGTTACATGTTGATCCTTTAAAACTGGCTGGTTGAATCGTTGTACGAAGCCTTCTTTCATTTGTGGTTGGTGATACAACTTTAGTCTATGTCCATTGACTAATAGCTTGAAGTGTACAGGGTCAATTGTGGTCAACTAGACTGCTCCATTTGTAAATACATGGCTTATGTCATATGGACCCAGCCATCATGTCTGCAGCTTGCTTGGCATCTCTTGGAATCCGGAATCATATAACAATCCCCAATCTCCAACTTGGAACTGCTTACTCTTAATATCAGAGTCATACCACTGTTTCCTTTGCTTTTGGACAATTTCTGTGCACTGTAGGGCAGACTTGCGCATTTCATCCAAAGAATTGAGATGCAGCAAGTGTTCTCTCTGTACTGTAGGAATCAATATTTAACTCTAGCACTGTTCTTAATGTCTTATGTTCAAATTCAATCAGTAGCATTTCTTCTTTTCCATATAATAGTTCGAACAGAGTGAACCCTGTGGTGGTCTTCCATGTTGTTCTATATGCCCAGATAGCTTCTGATTGTCTGCTGCTCCAATCTCGGTGATGCAAATGAACTGTCTTTGTTAAGATTGCTTCGATTTCCTAATTTGTAACTTCTGCTTGTCCATTGGCTTGAGGGTGATAGGGGCTTGATTTCCGATGTCTGATATTATATTCCTTCACAAGCTCTGTTATCAGATTGGAAGTGAATTGAGTACCTTGATCAGTAACAAGTTCTCTTTTCACGCCATATCTACTAAAAATTTCTTCATACAAAAATTCAGCAACTTTATGATCCCTGGCATGCTTCATTGCTCTTAATTCAACCCATTTGGTCAGGTAGTCTATGCACACCAGAATGTATGACTTCCCATTGGATGGAGGGTCTATTGGACCAATAAAGTACATCCCCATTTATCAAATGGTGTTACCACCACCTGTGGGTTTAAGGGCATTTCATCAGATCTTGTTGGTCAGCCCATTCTTTGACATTTGTATAACTGGCTGCATCTTTGTGAAGTGTAGGATAGTAGTAGCCAGTTATTAAAATCTTCTGTGCTATTATTTTTGATACAAAGTGTCCTCCACATGGTTCATTATGACATGCATGCAGAATGTCATATGTCTCATCTTCTCTCACACATCTCCTCATGACTTGGTCAGGTCCAGTGTAAAATAAAGTGTTATCAATCCAAGAGAAATGTAATCTTTCTCTACAAGAAGCTTCTTATCCTTATAAGAGAAATGTGTGGGAATTTTGTTAGCTGCTAGGTAATTAGCTATATCAGCATACCATAGATTTTGGACAGAAATATGAAATAAATGTTCATCTGGAAATGCATCATCTATCAAAGTAGTATCTTCTTTAGCATGATGAATTCTGGATAGATTATCAGCTACCACATTTGCTTTCCCTAGCTTGTCAATGATTGTTATATCAAATTCCTACAAAAGAAGAAGTCATCTTGCTAACCTACCTATGATGGTAGGTTTGTTCATGAGATACTTAATTTCTACATGGTCAGTATGAACAAAGATAGGATAATTAGTTACATAATGGAAGAATTTGTTCAGAGCATAAACTACTGCTAGCAATTCTTTCTTAGTTGCTATATAGTTTAACTCTGGTCCATGTAGACTCTTACTGATATAATAGATTGTATTTTCAAGGTTTTTAGACTTTTTTCCTAAGATAGCACCTATGGCATAGTCTGAAGCATCTATATGTATGTGAAATGGCAAAGTCCAGTCAGGACCTCTAAGTATTGGTGCAATTGTCAAAAGTGACTTGATCTGCAGGAAGGATTCATCACATTCATTTGTCTAAGAAAATTCAGTTTCTTTGGTAAGTAATTTGTATAGAGGACTAGCTATTTGACTAAAGTTTTGGATAAAGCTCCTATAATATCCAGTGTGATGTAGGAAAGATCTGACATCTTTTTTCTTAGTAGGAATAGGGAGTGTGAGAATTACCTCTATCTTCACAGTGTCTACCTAAATTCTAGCTTCGGAGATAAAATGTCCCAACACCACTCCTTCCTGCATCATTAGAAAGCACTTTTCACTATTGAGAGACATGTTATGTTCCTCGCATCTGATTAGTACTTTATCCAAGTTCTTCAGAGATTTCCTTAAATGTGACACCGAATGTAGTGAAGTCGTCCATGTAGATTTCCATGCAATCATGTGATATATTAGTAAAGATGCTGATCACAGCTCTCTGAAAGGTAGCAGGTGCATTGCATAATCCAAATGGTAATACTAAATAAGCATATGTACCCCAAGGGCATGTGAATGTGGTCTTTTCTTGATTTTTGGGGGCACTGCTTATCTGATTGCAACCACTGTATCCATCCAGAAAGGAAAAGTATTTCTTTTCGGCCAAATTATCCAAGACCTGGTCAATAAAAGGTAAAGGAAAGTGGTCCTTCTTTATGGAATTATTTAATTCCCTATAATCCACACATATCCTCCACTTACCTCTTTTCTTAGGTACAATGACCAATGGTGATACCCACTTGGTATCAGAGATTGGATAGATAAATCCAGCATCCAATAACTTGTGTAACTAAGTTTTAACTATTTCTCTCAGTGTAGGATTTATTCTCCTCTGAGGTTGATGAAATGGTAAGCTTCCATCACTAATGTAGATTCTGTGGGTGTAGATTTTAGGGTTTAGTCCCTCCATATCCCCATAATCCCATGCAAAGGGTTTTTCATGCTGACTAAGGAGCTTGGTTAACAATGCCAACTGGGATTGGGACAACTTGTTATTTACATGGAGGTTATGACTAGGGGAAAGTTCCACTATTGTTGTGAGCTCTACTATTGATACTTTGGGCACTGGACTTGTAGCTATTTCAATTGGCAGTAATTGATCAATTATTTCAAGGGTTGCTAGAAATATATAGTCCTCATACGTACATAGTTGTAAAACAGAACTCTTTGAAACATCTTTAGCCATAATACATTCATTGGTAAGAATGCTCTATATCACATCATCTTCCTCTTGAATCTTTAGAAAATATTTCCTATGCAACATCATGAGTTGGGCTACTGAATTCAGCCCTTCCTCCTCATCGCCTAAGTCTGGCCAAATAGGTTCTCCCAAGTCTAGCTGGGGTTGGGGAGGAGGATATAGGGCTAGCTTCCTTATGCTTAACCATTTGAAATTTTCATACTACCTTATCTACAATTAATTTTGGCATCAGTGGTGGCTAACCAGGGTCTTCCCAAGATTACAAGATAGCCAACAAAGTTTACTTTAGGTGATAGGATAAGAAAATTAGTAGGATACTCCCATGAATCTAAGGTAACTATCACATCTTCTATGAGACCCTCTGGAGTAACAGTTGAACTATCAGCAAGTTGTAACACTATGGCTATTGTTCTTAAGCCTTCTATGCTTGGCCTATGCACTATATCTTTAGTCATCACATTTATTGTTGCTCCCAAATCAATTAGAGCATTTTTCAAAGTATGGCCATTTATTATTAGGTCGACTACTGGGTTGCCAGGATCTGAATACTTTGGTATTACCACCTTTCCTAACATGATATTTTCTAATTGCCCTACAACATGTACTATTTGAGGGTCTTTCTTCTTCCATCCTGGCTTCTTAAGGCATGCTTCCTTAATAGCCTTTCCATAAAGAGGTATATCTTTTATAGCTTGGAACAGAGGGATTTGAATGTTCATATTTTTCAGCTGCTCAATAATATCAAATGTTTCTTCCTCTTGTGGTATAGGTTTTTCTTTGTTTAGCCTATGTGGAAAGGGTGGATTTATTGAAGTGTGGACAATAGTTCTGCTGGGTATATCAATCGGCTAGCTGGTATTTGGCAGTCTGGCTTCTAGAAGTGGTGTTGCAAGAGTGTCTACAACTTCCATGATAATAGGATATTTAGGTGTAGGTAGAGTGGTACTGGACCTCAAATGGGTATCAGCTATCTCTAATGAATAAGTAGGGAATTGTTGAGTGTCATTAGTGTACGTTTGCTACTGCTACTGTTTGTTGTTTGGATTTGGCTATGGTTGAGCAGGCAATTGGGTTGGCTTTGGATTAGCATTAGTTTTTGTAGGAGGTGGCATTATTGCAAGTGGTTGCACTGGAGGTGGTAATTGTGGACACCCAGAATTTTGGTTAGGCCACTGTGGAGGCCCCCTCCATTGATTAGTTTGCTTCCAATTTCCTTGCGGTGGTTGCCATTGATTCTGTTGATTAGGCCACTAGTTATTTTGTTTGTTTGGCCATTGGTTATTCTTCTGGTTTTTCCATTAGTTATTTTGCTGGTTTGGCCATTGGTTATTTTTCTAGTTTGGCCATTGGTTATTCTGCTGGTTTGTCCATTGGTTATTTTGTTGGTTTGGCCACTGAGGTTGAGAGTACTGAGAAGTGTTCTGATAACTTTGGTTTTTCCACTGATTATTGCCATAATTTGAAAATTGTAGAGGATCTTGTGGCATACCTTGTCGTGAAGCCTATGGTCAACATTGAGAAATAAAGAACACTTGATCATTGTCTCCTTCTATCTTCATGTAGTCAGTTGGCAAATGTTGATTTTCCAAGTTTGCTACCAGCTTACATCCGTAGTCTTTCTTTTGTTTGCGACAGTGTGGATAGTACTTAGCCAATTGTGATTCAGCTTCTACATGCTTCTTCTTTGCATTCATTGTGTCAAGATGTGTAGCTACATCATTTATAATATCTTTCTTGAAATACATGAGCAAATTAGATATCTCCAACTTTGAAATGCCCGAACCAACCCCTTTTGTGACTGTGGGCCGGTATCCTCTGCCTTTCTTCACAGTTGACCTTGAGTAGTTGAGACAGATTTTCTTGAGTTCATCCCAAGAGGATTGGGATATGTCTCCACCAGCCATCAAGTCTAATGCTTCTAGACAGTTGTCATTTACCCCCCTCAAGAAAACTAGTTTCTATGAATCCTCTGCTAGTACATGCTGGGGATTTTTCTGTATTGTGTACAAAAAATGTGAAACATAGTCCTCTAATGTTTTGTCCTCCTTTTGAGACATCCTAAAGATATCATCTCCTTTTGGGTCACTCCCTTTGTAATAATCTTTGTATTTCTATAGAAACAACGTCTGCATCTCATCCTAGGTACCTGTTGCATTAGCTCCTAAGCCCATGAACCACCGTAAGGCTGACTCTTTCATTGTTGCAGGAAACAACTTGAGCTTATGGGAATCGGTATTATAGTCAAAGCTTCGACAAAGTATGTCAAAATCAAAAAAGAAAGTGTTAGGATCCTTCGTTATAAGACCATAAAACTTCAGAAGAGTAGTTGTGGGTATATTTTTTAGATTAGAATTATTTATAAGGCTTAGGAGAGGAAATGGAAAAGTAGGTTGTTCCATTACTAGAGGTATTTGATTATGGGGTTTCTTCTAGAAAGGAGCATCAGCTACGAGATTGTTAACAATAGGTGGATTTGGGCCAGAATTATCTAGAAAGCTAGCTAAGATTTCTGCAAAATATTGGAGGCCGCTTATATCAAGTGGTTCTTCTCTGGAGGAAGATGCTGTAGGAAAGTCGGGACTTGCATCTTCAAAGGATAACTCAACTTATTCAACCTCCTTGTTCAAATTAGCAGAATCTACTAGGATAAATCTGCCATATTCATCTCGTCACCTTTCTCTTCAATGCATATAATTGAATTCTTCACGCTTGTGAAGCAATTTTTAGGGATACAAATCTAAAAACTAACTATGAATGAAAAAATGACTCAAAAATGTTCCTAGCTTGACACCATCCCCGACAACGGTGCCAAAAATGAACCGCCTCACAATAGATGTGGAATAATCATGCTCAAGGCCATTAACTTGTCAACCCAGGGAGGTAAACTTGAAATGGTTGACACAATATGTGCACTAGGTTCCTTAAGGAGTCATTCTGCTTATGTTGCAGGAAGGTAAAAATGCATAAAAGAAACCTACACTAGTGCTACAGGAAAAGAATACACTTATCTCCTTTTTGAAATGAATGTTAGAAATTGCAAACTGTACTCAAACCTATACTTTCAACCTAGAACATCCATTATAACTATTCTTGCAGATGCTGCAGGAACATTCAGAAGGTACAATGCTGCAGGAAGAAATTTTAACTTCTATCTTAAATATTAGAAATGTTGGAAGGAAATCTATTCTATTCTAACCCATTCCACCTCCCAAGTAGGCCCACTTGGTTGGTTTCTACTAATCTATTAACATAGAACGTAAACCAAGAATTACTTCATTGTATTTCAAAAACTCATTACATAAAAACAATACATGAAACTTAAAATAGCTTGTTGTAAGATATAACAGTTTTCTTCCAAAAACTTCTTTCTCTAACTTTCCTATCTAACTTCAAACTATCGGTCCAATCCCTATAAATAGAGGATCGAAAACTTATTATAAAATAGAAAAGAAACTATCTTGCTGAAAACATGCCAAAGAAGAAGATGGAAATGCAACAGCCCGAAGTGTAGGTAATAAAGCTTGGGTGACAAGTTCAACATAATAAAGTGCAGAGGGAATATAGCAGCACTACATCCCTGCATCCTGGAATAATGGCTTCTCCATTATAGTAGCCGTGTCTCTTGGTTCTGTGATGATCACTCCACCGTAGCTGGTCCTCAACAGTCTTCCTTGAATGTTGTCGACCACTCTCCAGCCACTTCCTCTCCTGTCAAGTTAGTTGTGATGCGGAAATATTCATGCAACAAGCTTAATCAAATTAAATCCAAATATTAGAACATATATTCTGATAGTTATATGAAATACTGCACTATATGTATAATATTAGAAAAATATGTCACAAATATCTACCCATGGTTTATCAGTTCTATCTGGACTTTATCACAAGTTTTAACTGGCTAGGTTCACAAATGTTTTGTCAGAATTAAGAATAGAGTATTTAAAATTATACAAAATAAAGGCAATAATTTGGCCTTATCAATAATATCAAACTAGTAAACACGCCTCAAGAAGATTGGGATCTCAAGGATCAGAAAGCTAAGGGTCTCATTTGATTGTGTCTAGCAGACACTGTTCTCCTGAATGTTCTCAAGGAGAAGACCGCAAACAAATTGTGGACATGGCTTGGGTCTATGTATCAGGCCAAGTCCTTGGTGAATAGATTTTTCTTGAGAAAGAAGTTGTATTCTCTAAGAATAGAGGAAGGAGGATCCATTTCAGATCATCTAAATGCATTTAACATGTTGATTGCATAGTTGACATCAACTGGTGTCAAGTTGGAGGAAGAGGATCGATGTATTACCCTACTATGTTCCTTGCAAGATTCATGGGACCATCTTTTGATGGCCCTTGGGATTACTATTTTCACTTTCCAAATGGATGATGTGGTGCCTTCACTGTTATCTGAGGAGATGTAAATAAAGACCTCTAATTCAACCAAGGACGCTTTTTCTATTTGTGGTAGATCCAAAGACAGAGGAAAGAAAAATGACAAGAAGTCCGAAAAAGGTAGATCCAAATCTCATGGGAAATCTATGACTCTTGGAAAGTCTAAGGTAACATGTTGGAACTATGGTAAGACTGGGCACTTTCGTAAGGACTAAAAAGAGCCAAAGAAGAAGAAGAAAAGCCCATATTTAGATTCTAAAAAATCTCAAGAAGATGGCGATGATTTTTTTGTAGCCTTGGCCATGCATGCATCTGATGATGTATGGCTGATTGACTTGGGTGCTTCTTTTCACAAGACCTCTCATAAAAGTTGGTTCTCAAAGTATGAGGATTTTGATGGTGGAAAGGTGTACCTGGGTGATGATTCTCACATAGAGATAGTTGGACAAGGAAGAGTCACTATCAGATTCCTTGATGGATGAGTAAAGGGGATCAACAGAGTAATGCACATCCTAGGTTTGGCACGAAACCTATTATCTGTAAGTATGTTGAATGATGCAGGTGTGCAAGTTTTTTTTTTCAAAAGAAGGATGCAAGATTATTAGAGGATCTATGGTGCTCGCAAAAGGTACTAGGAGAGGTACCCTATTTCAGCTGGATGCTTGCACTTCACAGTGCAATAGTTCTTCTATCTCAAGGAAGAGAGCAGCAGTCACTTCATCTCCACCATCTGAACCAATAGTGAAGAAGTCTTTGGTAATTGGTTTCAATGGTAGTGCAACAAGTGTACCTAAGGGTGCTAACACTTTGGAAGGCAAACTTCCTGCAAAAAATACAATGTTGTGGCATATGAGATTTGGTCACATTGGTGAGACGGGTCTTAGAACCCTAAAAAATAAAAACCTCATTGAGGGGATAAATGATTGTAATCTCGAGTTCAACTTCTGTGAACAATGTGTTTATGGTAAGAAAAAACGTGTTCGGTTTTACTCCAGTTCTCACAAGTCTTCTAGTATTTTGGATCTTATCAATTCATATGTGTTTGGTCCTGTTAAAGTTCCTTCACTCTCCAAATCTATATATTTTGTATCTTTTATAGATGATTATAGTAGAAGGACATGGATTTATTTCCTTAAAAGAAAGACACAAGTTTTTAGTCGGTTCAAGGAATTTAAAGCTCTCATAAAGTATTAGACTGGTAAAAGAATTAAGTGTGTGAGAACTAATAATGGTGGTGAGTTTTGTTCAACAGAGTTTGAACAGTTCTGTAAAGAATGAGGGATTGAGAGGCATAATACAACTCCTTATATCCCATAGAAAAATGGAGTTGCAAATTGAATGAACATGACACTAATGGAGAAGGCTAGAAGTATGCTTAGTGGAGCTGGCCTCAAACAAAGGTTTTGGGCTGAAGCTGTAGCCACTGCTTTCTATCTGGTTAACAGATCTCCTAAATCATCTCTTTTTGGTAAGACACCCATGGAGTTATGGTATGGTAAGAAGCCTTCATTTAGACATATTAGTGTTTTTGGTTATGAAGCTTATGCACATGTGCCTAAGGAGAGAAGATCTAAGTTGGAAAACAAGGTTGTAAAATGTATCTTCATCAACTACAGTGTTGGTGTGAAAGGATACAAGCTTTGGGATCCTGTGAATGGTAAGGTGTTGTATAGCAGAAATATTATTTTTAGAGAGCTAACACCTTCTCCTATTGTGCTACAGCCAGATGAAAAAGAAATGAAAGAAGATGTTGTTCAGTTGCCTCCTACCCCTAAGAAGATGGAACAAAGAGACTGTGATGGATTTGATGATGAGGAGAGCTCTAGCAGCTCTAAAAATTTAGAAGAAGAGGTAGAACAACCTCAACCTCAGCACTTGAGGAGATCCATGAGAGAAAGAAAGCAGCCAAAGAGGTTTGGATTTTCTATGTTAGATTCCAGTTGTGCTTATGCCTTGATTACTAACGCTGATGAGCCTAGATCTATGAAAGAGGCTATGGGTATGGAAGATGTAGGTTCTTGGATTGAGGCTATGGATGATGAGATAGCTTCATTGGAGAAGAAAAAAAATTTGGACCTAGTACCTTTGCCTAAAGGATGGAAACATGTTGGAAGCAAAGGGGCCTTTAAGAAAAAGTTTTGTGCAGATGGCAGTGTTGAGAGGTACAAGGCCAGATTGGTTACAAAGGGTTATTCATAGGTCGAGGGAATTGATTATGGTGAAATATTATCTCCTGTTAGAAAGCTTATATTATTAGATTTTTGTTATCTCTAGCAGCATCATATGATTTCGAGGTAGAATAGATGGATGTGAAGACAACTTTCCTTCATGGTGATTTGGAGGAAGAGATCTATATGTCACAGCCTGAGCACTATATTCAGAAAGGTAAAGAGCCTTTGGTTTGCAGATTAAAGAAATCTTTGTATGGTTTGAAACAATCTCCTAGGATGTGGTACCTTAAATTTTATGCCTTTGTGTTGTCGATTGGTTTTCTAAGATCGAAATCAGATCATTGTGTTTATTTCAAAGTTGACAATGATTTCCTTCTTATTATTGCATTATATGTTGATGATATGTTGTTTATTGGGAAGGGTATGGGTATGATTTCTTATTTGAAGTCTCATATGTTAGCACAGTTTGACATGAAAGATCTAGGGGTAGCCAGGTATATTTTGGGTATGGAAATCAATAGAGATAGATCTAACAAAAAACTTTGGTTGAGTCAGAGTAAGTATGTGAAGTCTGTGTTGGATAGGTTTAGCATGGTAGATTGCAGACCATTGTGTGTTCTTGTTTCTATGGGAACAAAGTTATCTGTGGATGATTGTCCAATATCTCCTAGTGAGGTGGAGGACAGGAGAAAAGTACCTTATATGAGTGCAGTTGGCTGCCTTATGTATGCTATGGTCTATACTAGACCAGAAATTGCCCAAGGAGTGGGTGTCCTAAGTTGGTTTATGGCTAAACCTGGACGGGTACATTGGGATGCAGTTAAGAGAGTGTTCAGATATTTGAAGGGTGCATTAGAGTATTCCATATGTTATCATGGAAACTCTTTTGGAGCTCTGCATTTAGTTTGTATTCATGGTTTTTTGGATTCAGATTGGGCAGGTGACATTGACAATAGGAGATCCACCAATGCCTATGTGTTCACTATGTTTGGTAGTGCCATCAGTTGGATGAGTAAGCGACAACCTTTGGTCACTTTGTCCACAACAGAAGTAGAGTACATGGTAGATACTCATGCTTGTAAAGAAGCCATTAGTCTTAAGAGACTGTGTTTGGATGTTGGTGTTGATACAGGATAGATTACAATTTTTTGTGACAGTTAGAGTGCTATTTTCCTTGCAAAGAATCCAACTTTCCATGCCAGAACCAAGCACATTGATGTGTGGTTTCACTTTGTGAGAGATATTGTAGAGGATGGAAAGGTAAGTTTGGAGAAGGTAGATACAGTAAAGAATGTTGCGGATGCATTGACAAAACTTGTGGGCATAGAGAAGTTCAGATGGTGTTTGGAGTCTATGGGCCTCTCGGCCTATAGTGGTTAAATCTTGTTTTTTCATTTAGCTCTTACAAGTTGTTCAAAAATTAGGAGAATGTTAGGAATAAGGTGTCTCAACCTTGTATATTTCCTTACATTTGATATTATTTGTTTTCGTAATTAATTGTTTGCAAATAATGTACTTACTACTGTTGCCCAATTTTCCCATTCTGTGCTTTTGGCCTGGTTTGCCCTGTCTGGTTTCTTCTGTCTTGTTTTCCCGGGTTTCAGATCCTCACCAAAACCCTTCAAACCCTAAGTCTCTTATGTTTAAGCGAGGTAACAAACCCTAGGTCATGACTCTTATATTTCATCGTTACTTTTCTAAGTTACTAAGAGCATGTGCTTTATTTCTCAGTCGCTTGATCACGGTGAAATTTGATTCAAGTTATTAAGTTGTGCGAGTGCGCGACGAGCTACCAATCGCAGTCATCGTGCAATCGCGATCTATTCCTGCATAAGTCCAATCCATCCCCGAATGAGCGACGAGCTAAGGAAATATGTTATCACGCAATCACGAGCTATTTGTGTCAGTTCATTCAAGCTGTGCGACTGAGCGGGTCAGTGTTTCAATGATGCGTCGCGCAGTCGCAATGTTTATTACAGGTAGGGTTTGTAGCTCACGAGTGCGCGACCGAAGGAAAGGATAGGCTCATCGCTCAATCGCTGTAGTTGTCAAGTGAAAGAGAAAGGGGTTGCGAGTGTGCGACTGAGGAAGAAAGTGGCTCGTCGCTCAGTCGCTGATCGAAAAGGAGAAATAGAAAGCAGGTTGCGAGTGTGCGACGAGCTGAAGGATAATGTCATCGCGCACTTGCCGAGTAGAAAAGATGAAGATGATATCAGTCGTGAGTATGCGATGAGCTCAATGAAGAATGTCATCGCGTAGTCGTCGAGAAGAAAGGATAAGTCAAAAACAACTCACGACTGAGCGATTGACAGAAGGAAAGGCCTCGTCGCTCACTCGCTGAGCAAGTAACATAAACAAAAAATGCCTCACGAGTGTGCGACTGAAGAAAATAGAGATGCTCATCGCGCAGTCACTGGACAAGGAAAAGTAAAGAAGAGCATCTCGCGACTGTGCGATTAATGAAAAGGTAGCTGCTTGTCGTGGGATCGCGGAACATTTAGGGGCATGCTCAATTTTTCAGCGACTTAACGGTGGCCATCCGATGCAAAGCTCATAAGATCCAACGGCGGACGTGTGGTCGGGTGATCAAAGTTCCCTACAGAGAAAGTACTCCCGACTCAGCGCCAAGGGGTTGTCGCGGTGTCGCCTGAGGGATTCAAGGACACTTAGGCGCTGTTTGAAAAGTCAAAAGGCTCAGACATAGGTTCTCTCGACTTGGCGACTAGGCTTTGTCGCGTGGTCTCAAGATAGAGAGATGGCATCTGGCGATCAGGCGACAGGCCATGACGGTCTAAGGTGACAGTTAGGCGCATGGTCGCGGGATGGAAGATGAGTTAAGTAAAGCCTTGCGACTTGGATTTAACGCGGTCGCCTTGTCGCTGGATATGAGCTTGGGTCAGATGAGGTAAAGAAAGACCATTGTCTCCTAGTCTGGAGATTAAACCCTGGTTAAGAAAAAGTGCTCGTGACAAGGAGACTAGCCATTGGTCGCTAGGTTGCAGGACTTCGAATTTAAAAAGATGACAACAGATTTGACACTGTGAACGCTCGACAGACATGGTTCCTTCATGCTCGTGGTCCAGATCTGATCAGAAGGGTCTAATTGCAGAGAAACCATGCACAGGGAGTCTGTTGATCCTTTGATTAAGATTTGTTTGACGTCGGTGAAGAAACAGAAAATTCAGAGATGTGGAGGGGAGATACAGAATCCAATCATGAAGTTATTTCTCTCGGGTGCAGTTGGTAGGAGGACAGGGTCATGATCGATGAGTCATTGACAGGGGATTGAGTGGCGGCCGTCAGGGGTCACTTCTCGTCCTGGGAGACTGTGATCGGTTGGTGAGCATTCATGACAGAGGCTATCCGCAGAGAAGAGCTAATGGATCCAGGTTGCTTGTTCACAAGACGTAGTCAAGTACAGGGATGGGCAAAAAAGGGAAATCTGATCTGATCGATTCACTTGGTGCACATTTATGGCCAGATTAGATTTTGTACTAGGGTCAATTGGTACATTGTAAATCTGTAACCCTAGTTAGGTTTTCTGAGACTCCTGCCTGCGTGCATGGGAGTATAAAGAGTTTTTTAGAGCTTTAGTGCTCAGATTTGGCAATTGTTAGGAGATTTTTTTCTCTCAGAGACCAGTTCATGGCAATCTTTCTACCCTTGTGGTTTCCTACATTTGTATTTCCCATTGATGATTAAGGCATGCTTGAAGTACTTGTGATATTTGTTCTATCCCTGTTTTCACTATCTTGATCATCTCTTATTAGATTAAATTTATGAATGTGATTAGTGGACATTGGGGTTCCTAGTCTCTCTCATTTTCTACAAATCTGTGTGTTAATGTGCCTGATCTAATTTAGATGTTTTGTGGGTATACTTCAGCTCCTAGCAGTCTTGTCTCATTCCTACACCTGATTGCAGAAAAGGATGTTTGTTTGCAGGTCATAGGTCGAGTCTTATGTCCAGGCCTTCTTATGAAATACTTATGCAAGCCTATCTAGTGAGTTGTAACTTATTTGACCTGATTCCTCCATTGGTTTCATTCCTCTATACTGAGATCCAAGCCCTAATTTTGGTGTATCACCTAGTAGGTAGTTTTCTTTCAGTCTTTTCCCTTTCATGCAATTCTTCTATCCCTTTCCCTCAAAAGATTTACTTTTATGTTTAAAAGCAAATTAAGGTTATTATCCAAGAGGAACCAGCCTAGAACCTGGAGGTCTCATCTCGGTTAGCATAAGGTCCCACAACCTTGAGATGATTCCCATGTTATACTGGATTATCAAGACCAAGAGAGC
>MU226756.1:256525-275973 GCA_018584345.1 Thuja plicata
CTCGGTTAGCATAAGGTCCCACAACCTTGAGATGATTCCCATGTTATACTGGATTATCAAGACCAAGAGAGCTTGAGATCAGAGGCACAAATTCAGTGTATAACAATTCTGGCACACCCGGTGGGACCAAGAGCTATTTCTGAGCTCTTTTGAGAAGTCATTCTGCTGCTATTTGGTGTGGACAGTAGTATTTTTGCCTTTGGAGGTAAGTTCTAAACACATCTGGCGACTCTGGAAAGTCTACTGGTTTCAAAGATCAACTGCTGGTATGTTTCAAAGCTTCCATTTTTAAAGATTCCAGTTAGTTATATGAGTAGACATGTCAAGTTATTATGGACAGTCAGGTTACTCACCATCCTATCATGAGAGCAATGCTCAATGGGCTAGTCATCAGCCTTATCAAAGCCATCCACAGCCTGCTTTTATCCCAGGCTTCTATGCAGATCCACAAGGCCATCATTACATCCAACATGCCCCAAATGAATATGCCCTCATACAAGACAATGAAGAGGCCCTCAAGAAGGGTAAGGTATGGGCACAAAGGGCACAGTTGCAAATGCAAAACTAGATACCCCCTCCTATTTACCACCCACCCACCCCTGCTCAAGTTCCTTGGCAGCATGCCTATCAACAACCACAAGAAAGTTATCATAATTATTGCCAAAGTCAGCCCAAGCCTGATAATATAAGTCTAAGTGATCTTTTGACACAATTTCAAGAAGATATGAGGGCCTTGGATAAGGAAAAGGAGTACTACATGCATCAAGAGGAGCTTGCTTATCAAGCTCGTATGCATCAGCAGGAGATAGAAGTTCAAAGGTATGATGAGGAGTTGCTTGCTATGAAAGTTGCAGTCAAAGAGGAGCAGATGAGGTTGTTGTGTGTATGATTAAAAGAGCTAGAGGCTCAGACAATCTCCTATGTTCCAGTTCAGCCTGCTTGTGATGGAGTTACTAAGCCTGTAATTCCAAGTTTTAGATTAGGGGTTTCTTCTCAATCCCCACCTCAACTTTCAAAGCCAAAGATCCCAAGTTTTAGGGGCCATAGTCCTACAAATCCCATGGGGGATCCCCTACAGGAACCTTTGATTGAGCATAAATAGCCAGGTCACCTCATTAGTTCCCCTTGTGAGCCAGTTCAAGATCAGGAGACAGAGCAACAAATGATTGATGAGCAACAAATGAGACAATTTCAAGAGGAGATCAATCGTAGGGCTAGCATTGAGATAGCAAGGCTGAAGTCACGAATTGCTGAACAAGAGGCTCTTAGGCCTAAGATCCCAAGTTGGAGGTCCCATTTGTCTACCCCTTCTGTGTCATCCCCTGAGACCTCTCAATTCCATATCCCAAGTTTCAAGGCAAAAAATTCCTTTCAAGAGCCTGTGCTTGAGATTCAGCCTATCACTCTGCCAAAGTAACCCATTGAAAAGGGTTGTTTATCCCAGGAGGTCCCTCTGGTCTCTCAAGAAGATGAAGTATGGTGGATGCCCCAATGGACTCTACCTCCTGGTGTTCAGATGCCATTTCTTTTCAAGGATACTACTCTAATATCCGAGCAGGGACCTATGGTAAGTGAGCTTTCATGTGATGAGGAGGAATATGAGGTATCAGTGCAGAGTGATGACTCTGATGWGGAAGGACAGCAAGTTRTGGAGGAAGWRATGGATGCCCAGCCTGTGCTCTTGGCTGATTYATTKGATGAGCTTCCCCTCTTTGTTGAKGATGAAGAAGAGACCATACCATCACCTATGGGTGAGGATCAATCAGAACAAGAGGTTCACCATCAACAGGAGGTTGATACACAAAAGGATGATGTGCTTTTGTGTGCTGTGCTGCCTGGTTTTGAGCAAGATGAAAAGGTTATAGAGGAGCTGTTCCAAGAAAGGGACACAGACAAAGGCCCTGAGGAGCTTGATTTCTCTGCTATCATGGAGGCCTTTTGTGATAAATTAAATGATGAGCCTCTGTTACTTGGGGTGGAGTTTCAAAGTTGCATGCCTATGGAAAGAGGCATGATCTTAGATTTCTCTCCTTTAGAAGGACTGCTGCATGAACAAGAGTTGGAGATAGTTTCAGATCCTCAAGATATTAGCAGCTTTGATGAACCCCTGGCCTATTCAAAGGAGGAGGATAGTAGTCCCCTGACTAGGGATGATGACTTAACATGGCTATCCTGGATGGAAGACAACCATGAAGATATAAAAGAAGCCACCAAGGAAGGTCCTGCCTTCAGACTTTCAAGAGGCTGCCCCATCAGATACTTGGCCCAGAAGGAGTTTACCGAGGTTCCTCCACATGATCAATCAGAGGAAGGTAAACTTGATCTCATTTTTACAGAGGCAAGTCCTAATTATTTGATAAAACTTTATGTGCCTCTGGTCCTTCTAGTTACCCTTGTGCACTCAATGCAAAATGTCCTGATGAGGAAGGGTAGCTATTTTTCACAACCAGTAAATGGTTTTGTTTGATCAAATTTTTTCACTAGTTAGTTTAGCTTTAGTTTAGGTTTCTTGTTTTCTTCCAGCTTTCTAGTGTAGTTCCCTGTTTTCCAAGAAGTGCACGTGCACAGTTTTGCCCTGTCAAAGTTTTGTGTTCTGAAATGACTCCATGCCCAATGGATGTGTCAGGGCAACTGGTCTTTATGTCTAGCAGGCTGACATCCCGTAGAAGTCGCCAAAATATTGCCCAATTTTCCCATTCTGTGCTTTTAGCCTGGTTTTCCCTGTCTGGTTTCTTCTGTCTTGTTTTCCTGGGTTTCAGATCCTCACCAAAACCCCTAAAACCCTAAGTTTCTTATGTTTAAGTGAGGTAACAAACCCTAGGCCATGGCTCTTATATTTCATCATTACTTTTCTAAGTTACTAAGAGCATGTGCTTTATTTCTCAGTCGCTTGATCACAGTGAAATTTGATTCAAGTTATTAAGTTGCGCGAGTGCGCGATGAGCTGCCAATCGCAGTCATCGCGCAATCGTGATCTATTCCTGCATAAGTCCAATCCGTCCCCGACTGAGCGATGAGCTGAGGAAATATGTTATCGCGCAATCACGAGCTATTTGTGTTAGTTCATTCAAGCTGTGCGACTGAGCGGGTCAGTGTTTCAATGATGCGTCGCGCAGTCGCAATGTTTATTACAGGTAGGGTTTGCAGCTCGCGAGTGTGCGATCGAAGGAAAGGATAGGCTCATCACTCAATCGCTGCAGTTGTCAAGTGAAAGAGAAAGGGGTTGTGAGTGTGCGACTGAGGAAGAAAGTGGCTCGTCGCTCAGTCATTGATCGAAAAGGAGAAATAGAAAGCAAGTTGCGAGTGTGCGACGAGCCGAAGGATAATGTCATCACGCACTCGCCGAGTAGAAAATATGAAGATGATATCAGTCGCGAGTATGCGATGAGCTCAATGAAGAATGTCATCGCGTAGTCGCCGAGAAGAAAGGATAAGTCAAAAACAACTCGCGACTGAGCGATTGACAGAAGGAAAGGCCTCGTCACTCACTTGCCGAGCAAGTAACATAAAGAAAAAATGCCTCACGAGTGTGCGACTGAAGAAAACAGAGATGCTCATCGCGCAGTCACTAGACAAGGAAAAGTAAAGAAGAGCAGCTCGCGACTGTGCGATTAATGAAAAGGTAGCTGCTCATCATGGGATCGCTGAACATTTAGGGGCATGCTCAGTTTTTCAGCGACTTAACGGTGGCCGTCCGATGCAAAGCTCATAAGATCCAACGATGGACGCGTGGTCGGGTGATCAAAGTTCCCTACAGAGAAAGTACTCCTGACTCAGCGCCAAGGGGTTGTCGCAATGTCGCCTGAGGGATTCAAGGACACTTAGGCGCTGTTTGAAAAGTCAAAAGGCTCAGACATAGGTTCTCCCGACTTTGCGACTAAGTTTTGTCACGTGGTCTCGAGACGGAGAGATGGCATCTGGTGATCAGGCGACAGGCCATGACGGTCTAAGGTGACAGTTAGGTGCATGGTCGCGGGATGGAAGATGAGTTAAGTAAAGCCTTGTGACTTGGATTTCACGCGGTTGCCTTGTCGCTGGATCTAAGCTTGGGTCAGCCGAGGTAAAGAAAGACCATTGTCGCCTAGTCTGGAGATTAAACCTTGGTTAAGAAAAAGTGCTCGCGATAAGGAGACTAGCCGTTGGTCGCTAGGTCACAGGACTTTGAATTTAAAAAGATGGCGGCAGATTTGACGCTGTGAACGCTCGACAGCCATGCTTCCTCCGTCCTCGTGTTCCAGAGCTGATCAGAAGGGTCTAATTGCAGAGAAACCATGCACAGGGAGTCTGTTTATCCTTTGATTAAGATTTGTTCGACGTCGGTGAAGAAACAGAAAATTTAGAGATGTGGAGGGGAGATACAGAATCCAATCATGAAGTTATTGCTCTCGGGTGCAGTTGGCAGGAGGACAGGGTCATGATCGATGAGTCATTGACAGGGGATTGAGCGGCGGCCGTCAGGGGTCACTTCTCATTCTGGGAGACTGTGATCAGTTGGTGAGAATTCATGACAGAGGCTATCCGCAGAGAAGAGCTAATGGATCCAGGTTGCTTGTTCACAAGACGTAGTCAAGTACAGGGATGGGAAAAAAAGGGAAATCTGATCTGATCGATTCACTTGGTGCACATTTATGGCCAGATTAGATTTTGTACTAGGGTCAATTGGTACATTGTAAATCTGTAACACTAGTTAGGTTTTCTGAGACTCCTGCCTGCGTGCATGGGAGTATAAAGAGTTTTTGAGAGCTTTAGTGCTCAGATTTGGCAATTGTTAGGAGATTTTTTTCTCTCAGAGACCAGTTCGTGGCAATATTTCTGCCCTTGTGGTTTCCTACATTTGTATTTCCCATTGATGATTAAGGCATGCTTAAAGTACTTGTGATATTTGTTCTATCCCTGTTTTCACTGTCTTGATCATCTCTTATTGGATTAAATTTATGAATGTGATTAATGGACATTCGGGTTCCTAGTCTCTCTCATTTTCTGGAAATCTGTGTGTTACTGTGCCTGATCTGATTTAGATGTTTTGTGGGTATACTTCAGCCCCTAGAAGTCTTGTCTCATTCCTACACCTGATTGCAGAAAAGGATGTTTGTTTGCAGGTCATAGGTCGAGTCTTATGTCCAGACCTTCCTATGAAATACTTATGCAAGCCTATCTAGTGAGTTGTAACTTATTTGACCTGATTCCTCGATTGGTTTCATTCCTCTATACTGAGATCCAAGCCCTAATTTCAGTGCATCACCTACTAGGTAGTTTTCTTTCAGTCTTTTCCCTTTCATGCAATTCTTTTATCCCTTTCCCTCAAAATATTTACTTTTTTGTTTAAAAGCAAATTAAGGTGATTATCCAAGAGGAACCAGCCTAGAACCTGGAGGTCTCATCTCGGTTAGCATAAGGTCCCACAACCTTGAGATGATTCCCATGTTATACTGGATTATCAAGACCAAGAGAGCTTGAGATCAGAGGCGCAAATTCAGTGTATAAAAACTACCTCATCCCCAAGGAATTTTTTTTCTACACTAACAACCATGCTCTCAGTTTCCTGAATTTACAAGACAACCTTAGTGTGAAACACATCAAATGAGTGGAGCAATTGCAGCCCTATACCTTCACAATAAAGCACAACAAAGGACAAGAGAAAAAGTTGCAGATGCCCTCAGTAGGACAGTGGGTATGCTAGAAGAAGTTTAGTTTTAAAGCATAGGAATTGACTCTTTGGAACACCTATATGCAGGTGATTCAGATTTTGGGGAAGCATACAAGGTTTGTACTATTCTCTCTGGCAGATATCATACTGATTTTATAGAATATTTAATCCAAGATGGACTTTTATTTAAACGTGTCAAAATTTGCATCCAAAAATGTTCTATGAGAACTAATATCATAAAGGAAAAACACTGTGGGGGTATGAGTGGTCATTTTGGCATAGACAAGACCATATAATTAGTAAAGAGAAGCTACCATTGGCCCAAGATGACTCTTGATGTTAAGAAGTTTATTCAGTCTTGTACAATTTGTCAACAAGCTAAGGAGTCACCACAAACCAAGGACTTTACCATCCTTTACCAATACCTTCTAGGCCATGGGAGTCAATATTAATGAATTTTGTCATGGGTTTACCAAGAACCAAGTAGGGATTTCACAGTATTTTTTTCATTGTGGATGGATTTAGCAAGATGGCACACTTTGTGCCTTGCAGAAGAACAAATGATGCTTCTCACATTGCACAAATCTTCTTCAAGGAAGTAGTTATACTTCATGGAATCCGAAAGACTATAGTTTCAGACAGGGATGTTAAGTTCCAAGGACACTTTTGGAGGACACTTCACAAGAAATTGGGTACAAATCTGACATATAGTTCAACCTATCATCCGCAAACGGATGGTCAAACATTAGTATTCAATATATCCTTGGGAAATTTATTAAGATGTCTTACCAAGCACCACTCCCAATGTTGGGATGTAATCTTGCCCCAAGAAGAATTTGGCTTTAATGACTTCATCAATAGATCTAGTGGAAAAAATCCTTTCCAAACAGTTTATGGAGTGCATCCTAAAGGACCATTAGACCTTGCTGACCTACCTTCTAATTTTAAAATCAGTGCTCAAGGAGAAGACTTTGCTAACTTCATTTCACAAGTGCATAAAGAAGTGAAACAAAAACAAGAACACACCACTCTCAAATACAAGGAAAATGCAGATAAAAGGAGAAGAGAAGTTCATTTTCAAATAGGGGACAAGGTATTGGCTTATCTTAGACTAGAAATACTTCCTAAGGGTAGGCATACCAAGCTTCGTATGAAGAAAATTGGACCATGTACAATTTTGCACAAAATGGGTGACAATACATATGAGATCTCTCTCCCTCCCACACTTTTTATTTCTCCTATCTTTAATGTTATAGATCTTACTCTTGTTAAAGGTGATGTAGGTACCTCTAAGATCTAGATAGATGTTAATGACTCTTTGGATGATACCTATGTAACACCTCTTCAACCAAGCACACATGTTCAATTAGACAAGATCCTTGCAACCAAAGAATGGAAGAAGACTAGAAATCATGCCTATATACAATATTTGGTTAAGTGGAAGGGACTTCCTGATATAGATTCCACTTGGATGATAGAGGACTAGATAAAATATCGTTGATCCACCTTAGATCTCCTCAACTCAAGTAGGAACTTGAGCTCTAATTCTCACGGGGAGTATGGTGCAGGACCACCCCCTAGAAATTGAAAAACTTCTAAAGTTGTTCACTCTTGATACATCTAGTGTACCCTTGGTCCTAAGGAGTCCAAGAAATCTTATGGATTACATGATTAGAGTTTGAGATCCAAATGTAAGACCTAGTTACAAGTTTTGGCCATTTATAAGCCACTTAGTACACTATGGTCATGGGATCAATAAATGTTTTTTTTTAGGATATTCTAAGTCTCTTAGGATGGTTTTCAATAATTTTTTTTCCTTTTTAGGAACTAAAATTGTCTCATGAGTCAAAATTGCTCATTTCTAGCAAATTGCAAAAATTTGCTCAAATGCAACTTTGCATAACATTAACAACTTTTAAAAGTTGCTTGTAACTCTCTTTCCCAATAGATAGGTAGTTTTAAAAATATTTTAAATTCGTTGAGGGAAGCCTTCATATCCCTCACAGGTGGGTGGAAGGCATACAATGTAATATTTTGGCTCAAATCAATAAAATAAGGTTTTTTTCCTACATTATGGTGACACCAGTGCATTTTACAATCATGTACTGACTTAGAATTCTATAAAACCAATTGGTCCTGATTATCCTATGAACTATCTTTCAAATTAAATTGGTTTGAGGAAAATATCTTCTCTCTAACTCAAGTTATCAGGTTTTTACTCACTGCAACTCTGTTTGATCCCCATTTTAGAGGGTTTTTATTAGTTTTTAGTTTGGAAGTGTTTCCACCATGGGATTTGCATTACCTCTAGTGGAAAGGTTCTTTTTAATATGTATTCCATGTTTTTGCAAGTGGTTTTCATGTTAGTGCAGGGACATGGCTGTTTGGACGAGCCCTAGGTGTATATCTCAATGTATCCACCAAATTTGAAAATACATAAATGAGCATAACTCCCAGGAAAAAGAGCACCAAGACCTATAAATTTTTATTTATATATTTTTTGGCATCCCCTAAATGTCCCAATCCGTTTTAGGTAGAAAATCCATTGTTTTTTAGTACTTCCTTCTTTAACCAAGGCCTAATAGGCCCTTTGAACCAGTCTTCAAACTTTTGATTCTAAGTATGGAATAATGTTTCAAATATCAGTGCTCTTAGGGTAGGTGTGTCTCAATAAGGGGTATTTGAATCTCAAATTCAATTCTAATGTTGTTTTAATGTTTTAAAAGTTAAATTGACTGGTGTCTCTGGGTAGGGCTACAAGCCTAGACTGCATTGTGTAGCTTTTGCATTGGAAACACTCCAATATGTTTGTTTGGGTGATTGGGATAGAACCACCTAGTTATCACCATGTTTTCTAAGACCTCCATTTACTTTGTGTGTCATTGTAAGCCTTTACACCTTCTTTGGGCACTTGGGTTATTCTCATTGAATGGAGTCAATGTGAATATATTGTACTAGTTTGTCAAAGGTGTGAGTGTTAGGGCTTGTTATTCCTCATAAGGAGTTAGGAATCCAGTGATTGGGTCCTTTATGCTTTCCACTTACATCACACTATCTATGATCCATACATCATTTGTACTAGCTTTCGATATGGGTGTTGTTTCTACATACCTTTCTTCATCTTCATTTGAATCATCCTTCATGGCTACAAATACCATCTTGATGTCTTCTTCTGATTCAATGTCACTGTCATCATCTCTGTTCTCAGCTAGGTAGCAAGCTTTCTTCCCTTTATCTTTTTAGTCTCGGGTATCTCTCTTGTTAGATTGTCGGTTGCTTCAGTGTTCCCTATTATCACTTCTATCAAACTTCTTCTCATATGATCTACCATTTCCTTTTTCATCTTTTCTTGGGTTTGGACATCTTGCAAAAAGGTGTCTAGCCTCTTTACAATTGAAACATACAAGTGCTAATTTACTTTTGTATTTACCTTTGTCTCTCTAAATCTTCCTCCCATTAGTGCTTCAATCTCATCAAGTCCGTGATCTTCATTATCACTATCACTACCATTTCTAATAGCATGTCTATGACTTGAATTACTTATCTTTAAAGATGATTTGAATGCAGATTCTACAATTGGTAAGACACTATTATAAAACTTATTCATCTCAAATTAAATTTTTCTCCCAATAGTGTAACTGTATTGTTTGGAACTGCTCTCATTTCTTCAATAGCAGAAACTCTAATAGCATATACACCTGAAATAAGGTTCTTAAGATTTTACTCACCACTATCACCTCTTCAAGTGTACCTCCAACTCCTCGGATAGCATTTACTACCTCTTTGATTTTGTAGCTGTACTGAGTGATATTTTCTCCTTCTTTCATCCTTAGGTCATCAAACCTCTCTCTTAGGCTTTCTACCTTGGCTCTTAGTACATTAGCATCTCGTTCATGTACTAGCTTCAACTTATCCCACATTTGCTTAGCAGAGGTCCATATTTTGACATCTTCAAACTTAGCATTGGAGAGTGATGATGCAAGTCCTATCATCATGCAATTATTCTCATGCTTTACTCTTAATTGATCAAGAGTGTGATGTCATGTAGGCAACACATATTCAATATCTAAGTATTGAACAATATCATTTCCAATACCTGATAAGTGGAGTCTTATTCTACTTTTCCATGATGCAAAGTTCTCTTTATTCAACTTGGGCACATCTCGTTTGTTCATGCTGTGATCTTTTGCTTGAGCTGTTAAAATCCTTTCCTAAGCACACAAGCTCTAATACCAATTGTTAGTAATAACTGAGAGGGAGACGGGGGGTGAAACAATGGCCTCAAAAATTTTCCAATACTCAACCCTTAAAACTTAGTACCACAATATTAAGCCTCTAGTTATCTTCAGTCCTATAAGATGAATGCCTCCAAATACTATTATCAAATTACTACTTCTCAGAATGCTTTGTAAAACCTTCTAATGTATGTTTACCGAATAGTAGTCTATTAATTTATCAAAAGACAGTAAATTATCTAGAGTATACCGATCAATCCAATTAATATATGTGTAATGAAAAAAACTAAAGTAGTGACTCATTAACACATTGACACATGGATTTTTAACGTGGAAACCCTATTAAGGGAAAAACCACTTGGGACCGATAACTCAAAATTTTCACTCTTCTGAAGTGACCTTGGTGAAGAGCTAACCCTGTTAAAGGTTGCAAACACACTATTAGGTGTGACCTTTTTAGAGGATTTCAAAGTTTAGTCTATCACTTGGTATTGGGTATCTCTATGCTACCTTCCTTGATCAAACACTCACTTGGCCTATCAATAGGTATCTGGCATCTCATGCTATCTTCATGATCAAACTTTTTGATACTCCTTGGGATTTATCTCAATATAGAAAGGATGTTTAAATCCTGCTTGGTTAAGAGACTTTCTTTATCAATGGTTAAACTGAAACAATATGATCTATTCACATATACAACTTATACTTACTCACTTGTCCTGTAAATAGGTATATGGCATCTCATGCTATCTTCATGATCAAGCTTTTTGATACTCCTTGGGATGTATCTCAATATAGAAAGGATATTTAAATCTTGCTTGGTTAAGAGACTTTCTATGTCAATGGTTAAACTGAAACAGTATGATCTGTTCACATATACAACTTATACTTGCAGATTTTCAGATCTATTGTAATCTCATAAAACTTTATTTGATCAATATATCTCTGTTATTCCTTTGCTCCACTTTGATTCTTCTCAGTGATGCTATGCTCTTTTGATCAGTGTCCATAGAAAACTTTATATCTTTCCTTATCTTGATTGATCAGCACTGTATGAAGTTGCTCTTCATCAGTTTCTCTTTAGCATCCTCTTCTTTACTTATTCACCCACACAATTTGTAATGAATTGAGGTTTCTCTTTATAGACATGATATCACCATTGTTAGGTTCTTGATTTTATTGATCTTGGCGTGATCCACAATATTAGCTAATTAGATTTAAATAAAAACTCTTATTTTCTCTCGCAGAGATCTTCTTACCGACTGGACAAAACAACTTTAAATCCTTTACTTCTCACTGGCTTATCTTGTCAATGAAAATACTGATAACTACCAGCTAAGTCTATATTTATCTCTACTAGCTAGATATTTTTTCATTTCTGATCTTCAGTTATTTTTGATGTTCTAACTCTTTGATATCTTTGGTCAACACTCCAGTTCTCCTCGGGCTTCTCCGTCGGTTTATACTATGTTTCTCGCCATTGGTTATGCTTTTAATTTTTCTCGTCGGTGTTCTTTCTTAGGCATCACTGTGACTTGACTGCCGGTTATCTCTGTCGATCAAGTTGCACTGACCGTCAATGTTTGAAGTCACATAGTGAATACTTGTCTTTTATGCATTACAAAAAGAATAATCTTTATCTCTCTGATACTGTGAAGACTTTGACACTTTGATTATAACCAATTAGATTATATCAAGTTTACATCAATGACAATACAATCTATTAACTAATTTAATGTCTTGCATTATCCTTCTGCATTTTGGTGATCAACTTAACATCTTCAAACATTCAATCAGTTACATGTCATCACCTTTTTGGTCAAATGTTACCATCTTTATAAAAAAAAAAACATAAATGATTCTCCCTTTTTCTGGTATTGAATAGATTAGTCATGTTGATTGTCAGCCAATTCTTGAAATTATTTGATATTCAAAGGTTGTTGTCAAAACCATTCAATGACATTTCTTCCAAGACTACATTCGAAAAGTAACATAAGATATGTTTTCTCATGTTCAAATTCTAAAGTAGTGGCACAAACATCTATTAAGTGGTCTTTAGTATCTCCTTTTCTTCTATAATTTTTCAAGTCTTGGTAGCTCCAAATTAATAGGAAATTGTGACATTAATTTTCTTTGATAAATAAGATAGGGATAAATATCCTCGAGATAAAAAATTTTAGATGATGTATTACTATTCTTGAGGTTGTCTATTTCTTGTCTTGGGGATCTCGATTCATCCAAGATAGGATCATTTATAGGTGTTGGCTTTGTTATCATTTTAGAACCCTTTTAATTCAGTTCTAAGTAAAAAAAATATGTAATATTTCACGTTATCATTATTGTGTGTATTTTCATGTTTATATCTATTGGATTTATCTTTATCCTCTAATATAAGTAAAGATGTGTCAAAATCAAAGGGCATTTTAATTCCTTCATAAACAAGGACATTGAAAAATTGTTTAGGATCTAATATGAAAAGTTCTTTGAATAGTTTAAGGAATCTACGATCACTGGAGTTCTTTTTCTACATGTTCTTTTGTTACCATTTCATCACTCTCATTATTTTCCTCTTCATCTTGATCTTCATAATTTACACTAATATTTTCCTGCTCATCAAGGGGTTCAAAATGTTTCTCTTTGTCTTGTTCTATTCTTGTTTGAATTCTAGTGTCAAATGGGATATGTGATAATTTTTATCTTTGGCTTATATGAAAAATGATAAGGTATGTGACTCAAAGAATATGATGAAATGAAAAATATATCCTTGTGGAAAACTATGATATGGATGTACTATTGTAATAGGCTCCAACTGAAGATATTAAAATGTATGAAAGGTTTGATATAAGAATGAAATATTCAAGGAAAATCTAGATCTCAAAGTAATGGTGTGAAAAAGGCTTGAATTGTGTTATGATTGATTAACACGAGGTGAATAACTAGGATAAAATATGATAAGGTGGGTGGTGATGAAATCCTATCAAGTTATCCTACCCTAGAGTGTTGATGGATTCACTAAGTCATCTTCTATTTATAGAATCTTGATTTATTTTTAAAACCATTTCTTCAGGGAAAAGAAACATGAATGTAAGTGATTTAATCAATCTAACTGATTTAAAACACATAGACTAGGAGATCAAGGTAGAAAGTTGTAAACCTGATCTTAGATTTAATATTGTTTTTTGAGAAACTTAATGAAGTGAATTCATCTTATAAATAGATGATGAAATCATTCATTAGACATGATGTGAACATAGAAGAGAAGATGAATGAAGCCTACGAGCACATCTATGGATCAGATTGAAAGTTTCAAGAACTAGAACAACAAAAGATGAATTTGGTTATTAGAACCAAGAATAGAGGATACCGAGAATCAGAGGTATTATTCAATCACATTAGGTGATAATATTATTCATGTAGTCTTAAATGGATTTGTATCAACAATAGGAGAATGCATATACAAGGTCAAATTTTAATTTACTATCATTCTAACAAGTGGAGCAAAGTGTAAAAATCCTTTCAAGGAAGGTGGATTTAATAGTCCAACTATAAATCGCTTAACTGAGTGCACACTCAACAGTGTTCCTAAAGCTCTTAACTGAGTAGACTTTAAAAAGTCTCCATAGATACTCTTAACTGGGTAGACCATTAGAAGTCATCAAATTGTAAGCCTTGACCGACCCCTTCCAGTCTGCAAATAGTGAAGATTTTGTGGGTTCCATCCCCACCACAGTTTTTACTTCCTAACAAGAGTTTTCTGCGATTGTGTTATGTGTCAATTACTTTCCTGAAATTTTCTATGAATTTTCACATGTATGTTAAGTTTATGAATTGATATAACTCACATCAAGATAGTATAGATCAGATGGTTGGATAAACAATTGATTACACAAAGGTTAATTGATTAAAGAATACAAAAGTTTTAGAGGTACTGATTCACCCCTCCCCTCTTAGTACACACTTCCCATTAATCCCAACAATTGGTATCCAAGCTAAGTCTCTTCTTTGGAAAAGCTTAAAGGCTTAAGAGAAACAATCATACAATGGAGAAGTAAATACTTGACAAGAATATTGAAAATAAGAAGCTAGAATTTCATATATTCTATTAGCAGTATAAAGAAGCTAGAATCAATATGAGACAACTGTTAGATGAAAGAAAGATTATGGTATCTCGGTGGAATGAGAAATATTATCATGAAGAAGAAATACCAGACTTCTTTGATTCTTCAGGATCAACTACAAGAAAAGCATTAGATACATTAGAAGAAAGCATCACAAGCTTAACTGAAATCAATCAACATCTGGCTAGACAAGTGAAATCTTTGCAAATTGGTCAAGAGAAATAGATGGTAAGGATGATTGATGTCATGAACAATGCTAGACAAGATGAACAAGAAAGAACACTAGCTATTGATGATAGAAGGAAGATTACAGAAAAGCTACAAGAGAAAGAATCTAAAATATAGAAACTCACAGAGCATCACCATGAGATTACAAATCAAATTATTCTTATGAGGCAAGAGGTAAACATAATAAATGTTGAACTCATTGAAATAATAGAAGCTATCGGTGAGATAAGGGATGAAAAATAAAAGTTGAAACATCAAATAATAATTCAGCAGTAGCATAATGAAATTATCAAGAAAGCTGAAGAGAACAATAAAAGAATGGATGATTTTCTTTAAGGACAACGAAGAGTAAAAAGCAACACTGGTCTAGGCTTTACCGAAAAATGGAGAATCATCAAATCAAGTTGATCCAAAGAATGTCTCTAAAAATCCAAGACCAAGAAAGCTGACATGCAATCACTATGGAAAGCAAGGCCACACACGAAATGTATGTAGGAGAAAAATGAAAGGTATTCCTAAATCTACATCTTCATTCATAGGATTTTGGTATAAATGTAACAAGAAAGGACATAAAGCTTATGAATGTAAGTCTGAGATGAAACAACCAAAGAAGGAAACCTAAATGGACAAATAATGTCCTACTTGCAAAATGAATGGGTACACAACTCTTGAATGCTGGAAAAGAAAAGGCAAGCATAGAAGCCTAAAGGTCAAGAAAATCCCTATCAACCGAAAAGAGTTGGTAACCAGTATGTATGGGATTACAAAACTTGGAAAAATTGTACATGTGGAAGATTTTGTCACATCTCTGCAAACTGTATGAGACAGTGGACCAAAAATTCTAGAGGCTAGACTAACCCCGGATGAAGCTACACCAAGCAATTCAAATTCTGACACCCCATCCAATGAATATGGTGACATCATCACCTCCACCTAAGAAGAACAAGTAAGTATGGAACTGCATTACCCCAAGTTATCATTTTACATCATTTCCATAATATGTTGATGAAATTCCAAATTAGCATAAGTAAAGATGCATCATGGTATTACTTGTTAAAATCTATGATAACAATGCTATCGCGCATACATACCAAAATCCGTTGGTATACACTAAAAGTTGAGACTACCTACACTTACCGAGAAGCATTGGTTAACATAAGAAAGTAAATTTCCTAGCATAAACCAAGCCTCATCATTAACCAAGAAAAGTGAACAAGTTGTTTGCAACGCTGAAACTTGTCGGTAAAAGCAAAGAGTTAAACGACCACCCTGAAACATCATGTTTTCACTGAAGGGAAGTTAATGTCTTAACCGACAAAATCCATCTTCACACACCTAGGAGTTGGTAAGAATTAATGACTCACTTTTAGGTCATATAGCTATAAAAGGGTGGAGGAAGAGCTTCATTCTTCACCATGACCAGAGTAGAGTGACGAGAGCAATTTTTATGCAAACAGTGACAGGATCACAGAGTGACATCAACTCAACCACCAGAACTCCAAAGAATGTCAAACATCACTACTAGTGTAAACAGTAATTTACACAAAAACTGACAACTCTCTTTTGTGCATTTCTTAGAAAGCCCTAAATCTGAAAAATGGCCACAACTTCAAGAACCGTCAAATCGAAGAACACCTAGCAGGATGAGTTTAATCTCATCAAGAATTCTGCATGTGAGGAACCACACTATAAGATTCACCCTGAGGTTTCCTCACAACCCAACAATGCTGGAGCATTCTCGCGAATACTAGGTAGGGTTTTTCTCATCGAAGACATGCGAGCTTACATCCACTGCAATATTGTAGAAATTAGAGATTTGGAGGTAGAACAAGCTTATAAGAAGCTATGTAACAAAGATGGATCCTTAAAAGAAGAATACAAACACATACATGTGAAAGGTCTCACTAATTCCCTAATGTTCTCAAAGGAATTAAAAACCGAGTGGATTCAGTTAGTACTGAGCCAAATGCACAATAAAAAACTATGGCTGGATGAACCAAAGATGATCACCTGAGATGTTATCCATGCAGTCACCCGTTACCCTATAACCGAGAAGGTAAAAGCATTAAAGCACCCACCCAAGGCTGAGACTAAAAATATCCCAGGATCCAAATGCGACGACAGAGGATTAAAGGTAACCACCATTATCGATGATGAGATGAAATTTGGAGCATGTGTCCTAGGCTACAAATTCTTTCAAGCCAGTAGGATGAACATCATAGCATCCAGTGCAGTAGACACATTTTCATAGAAGATTGTGAAGAAGGGAACTCGATTGGATTTATCTAAACTTCTACTGAACCAATTAGAAGAGAATTTCAAGACTATAAGGAATGAAAAGACAAACACATGTAAGTTTGGTTCACTTATCATGTGCGTTTACTTCTACTTTCAAGAAACATTTCCATCTATAGGAGATGTAAAATGGGATTCAACAAAACCGGTCACCTTGCAAATCAGTGGACACATAACCTCACTGGGAGACAATTTTGAAACAGTCATGGATGAATACTTCATTGTATTCAAAGACTGAATGCAGAAGAGGGTAAGGATCCCCCAGAAAATCATTGAGAAGTTTAGAGAAGAAATATGTTTCATGGTTGATTCAAACCACACATATATCAAGCCTGATGTACCAAGGACAGAATGACTACAACCATTAGAATATGAGATAAATATTGTTCAAGCATCTAAAGCAATCGATGCATTGTTAAATGAACCATTAGATAAGAAACAACCTAAGTTTGGAACTTATGAGGAGGCCAAATCAAGAATCAAATCTATCCTGGTTGTAAATAAAATAGACAAAAAGAAAGACAAAATGGTCAAGAACCTATAGAAAATATTGTCAACAATAGAGGAAACCGAACAGGAAGAACAAGTTGAATAGGAGGAAGAAACCGAAGGACAACTACCTATTGGTGAAGCTAAAGAAAAGAATGAATCTGAGGCCACAGAGTCAGATTCACCACCTCCTCCACCAAACAAGAAGCCAAGAACCATAGCTACTTCAAGAACAAGAATCCAAACATAAAATGATTCAAGTCCTTCACCTTTGAAGAAAGGAAAAGTTAAAACATACAAGAGGAAATCGGCCACGCTGAAAAGAGGGCCAAACAAAAGAATAAGGAAGCTCATCAAAACAAGAGAACAAATTGAGGACACCAAGAAAGATGAAGGTGTAGAGGTAGAAAAGGTTAAAGCTCCAGAAAGCATTGATGAGGTATGCAAATCTATTGCAAATTTAGGATCTATGACAAATTCTAAAATTAGAAGATGGTTGAAGTTGGATCTAGATGATCAGAACAAAATTGAAGATGCCATCATCATGAAAATGTACAAGTTCAAATATGTACCAATTCAGTTTGAAGGCAATAATGTACCAAGGGAACTCTTGGACAAACAATATGCTAGACGGACATTTTCCTTAAAGAATGAGAAAGATATAAGAGAAAGAGTACTTGTTTCTCTCATGCCATTTGAATCCAAGAAGGAAGAAATTGATGACACAATGGAGAAACATTAAAAGGAGTTCTCACCCAAGTTGAGAGCCTACAAATTTCTTGAGGGAAGGCTTATAGAGCTTGAACAAGAAAGCCACAAGAAATGGAGTAAAGTACAGAATAGACCTATTGAGGAAGCTAGCCCTGAGAAAGACCAACAACAAAAAGATGTTAATAATGAAACTCAAGAACATATATTAAACAAAGATGCAGAAGATGGCACATCAGTTGAGTTAGACAAGGAAGAAGAAAACACAACCAACAACACAGATATAGATGATGGACATGAAACATGGCCAGAAACAACCAAGGACAATATTGTGGATAAAATAATCATTGAAATTACTGATGATCCTGCATAAGAAGTAAAGAAAGATGAAGATGTCAATGTTACCAAGCACACAACCAATGAGCAGGACACAACATTTGATACTGCACAGGTGAACATACCTGAAACATGCATATACTCATGCAAGCCATCAATATTCTACAAGAAATAGACAAGTCACTTGAAAATGATACAAGAATTCTTGAGGATGCAGGGGAAGAAGGAAAGAATGACAACACCGATGATCAAAAGGACATCAGGGATACTCACATTGTGACCGAAACAAACAAGGTTATAGAAGGAGACATAGTGCAAGCAGATGGAGACACAACAGAGAAGGATGTACAAACAAAGATAGATGAAGTGCATAAGGACACCGATGAAGGAGATAAACTCAAAGATGGCACTCCTGAGGATATAAAAAAATTTTCTACCGACAATGTAAAGGTTGATGTGGAGACGTCTACAGAAAACTGAAAAGCTGACACCGAAACAAAGCAACAAAAAGAAGCACAACAAGTAACTTCATCAAGCACAATGGATAAAGCTAAGAAACTAGAAACCACACTTGATTATGAAGCACTGAAATAATACGGTGAAATATTCCAAAAGAAGGCATTACATGAGAAGTTGAGGAAATAGCACCGAGACTCCATGGTACTGGAAACAACAAGGGACATCTTGCACCAGATTGTACCCAATGTTGATGTTGATTAAAATAAGCCAATACTTGTTCAACTAGCCTTTCTCACCAAAGCAATTACAACACAAAACATTGATGCAGAGAAGGCAATAGAAGAGAGAGAAGAGAACAAGTACCAGCATAAACTTAATTAGAATATCAGCCAAGAAGTGGCAGTTAACAAGGTAAATATTTCAGAATTCATTAATGAATTGGATCCAATTATAACTGAAGCTATTTCCTTGATTCAACAACTTAGCGCATTGGAAAATTTCACTAAGGAGCATAGTAAAAATATAGCAAAGCTAGATTCTGATCTAGCTAATAGTTCTAAAAGCTTAACCGATAGAGATAATGCAATTAAGTTGCATTATGAAAAGATAATTGAAATAAAGAGGTTAAGGTGGGAATTGTGGGAAGCAGAGACTCAATTCAGAGAAGAATTCATAGAGCTCTAAGCTCAACTTCTACAAAATCTTACATTGCTTCAACAACACATCAGTTCACCAAAGCAACTAATAGCAACCCCTGAGATGTCTCTAGCAGACAACATCTATAATATACATTCCAAGATCACACTCGAGCACATGGATCTTGACAACTTAAAGGAACAATGAGAGAAAATAATGGAAGACATGAAGTCTTCACGCTCTCACATTTTTGATAAACTATAAGGTATACACCTTTTCCCTTAATATAAAAAAAGT
>MU226756.1:276157-291591 GCA_018584345.1 Thuja plicata
TATATATATAGGCAACTATAGAATACTACCAAAAAAGGAGAAAATAATGATATACTGGCATATACATAGGGGGAGTCATGAAATGACTAATAATTATGTATGTTGTACATACTTAACATTTTGTTAGTATTTTACACATATCGGTTTTTGATACTAATGTCAAAGGGGGAGATTGATGAAATTAATTTTCCATTAGTATACAAACAAAACTTTGGGTAAGAATAGACCCAAATACAGAACAAAGAGAAAACCGAAAATGAGATATAAAGAGATCACAAAAAATGGCTAAGTACAAAGAAAATTGATGACACAATTTTGTGTGTAAACCGAAATTGCAAAGTGGAAAAGATAAAGAGGAACCCAACAGAGGAACCCAACAGAGGAATCTAACATGCAGGATATAGTGCAACCTGAGAGATAGTCAAAGAGAAAACTGAGAGAACAGTTCAAGTAAGGAACCCGAAAGATAGTCAACTGATTTCAGAGCATAACCGACCATCAGAAACTAGAAATTAGTTGAAGCCCACAAAAAGTGGATCTGACTGCCACATCAGATAAAATAGTCATGTTCTATTTAGAGAATCTTGATTTTTTTTAAAACCATTTCTTTATGGAAAAGAAACATGAATGTAAGTGCTTTAATCAGTCTAACTGATTTAAAACACATAAACTAGGAGATTAAGGTAGAAAGTTGTAAACCTGATCTTAGAGTTAACATTGTTTTTTGTGAGAATTAATGAAGTTAATCCATCTTATAAATAGATGATGCAATCATTCATTAGACATGATGTGAAAATAGAAGAGAGGATGAATGAAGCCTATGAGCACATCTATGGATCAAATTGAAAGTTTCAAGAACTAGAATAGCAAAAGGTGAATTCGGTTATCAGAACAAGGAACAGAGGCTACCGAGAATCAGAGGTATTATTCAATCACATTAAGTGATAATCTTATTCATGTAATCTTAAATGGATCGGTATCAGCAATAGGCGATTGCATATACCAGGTCAAATTGTAATTTTCTATCATCTATCAAGTGGAGTAAAGTGTAAAAATCCTTTCAAGGAAGGTGGATTTAACAGTCCAACTATAAATCTCTTAAGCCAGTGCACACTCAACAATGTTACTAAAGATCTTAGTCAAGTAGAATTTAACATGTCTCCACAAATACTCTTAACCAGGTAGATCTTCAAAAGTGATCAAATTGTAAGCCTTAACTGGCCCCTTCCAATCTATAGATAGTGAAGATTTTTTGGGTGCCATCCCCACCGCAGTTTTTACTTCCTAACAAGAGTTTTGTGCGATATCATATCTTATGTTCTGTCAATTACTTTCATGAATGTTTCTATGAATGTTCACATGTATGTTAAGTTTATGAATTGATATAAATCAAATCAAGATAGTATAGATCAGATGGTTGGATAAGAAATTGATTACACAAAGGTTAATTGATTAAAGGATACACAAGTTTTAGAGGTACTGATTCACCCCTCCCCTCTTAGTACACACTTCCCATTAATCCCAACAATACTCATTTCGCGAAGTGCTTGTTAAATGAAAAGGGAATAAAAACTTGCCTCAATCTTTCATATCAGGGTGGGCCATACATGTTTTTATTAGCAATGAAAGTATCTCAATGATGAATATATTTGTATCTATGTTTGAAGATGTGAGGAAATGACAAATAGTTTATTCTGCATTTTAATAGGCAATTTGTTCTTTTAACTAATTTAACTAATAAGATGTTAACCAAGTCATGTCAGTAGAAGTCTTTTCTATCAATCCTAATTCTTTCTTTGTTAGTCCTAATTCTTTCTTTGTCAATCCTAGCAACTCTTTAGGTCAGTCCTATCGGCTGGTCAAATCAATTTGTCAAATTAGTTAAATCAGTCAGTTACTCATCATCATCATTTATGTTATACAGGATGTTTCTTCTTGATATCATGCGGTGTCAATTATATTATACAAGGTATGTCTTCCCTAAAACTAGACATTGTCTCTAGTCTTATACAAGATAGGTCCTTACTGAAACTAGACAGGTTCTTATAAACAATCTCTATGTCTAATGTCAATCAAATTGTCATCGTAACCTACTAAAATTCTACTTTTGAGAGATCATTCATGACTTTATTGCATAAACAATCTCTCGAGGGGACACTGTTACACGCCGTCATCACCTCGATCTCCCTGGGGCATAAGTAGAAAAATCCTTATGATTATTCTTTGAAATAACACGCAAAATTACATTGTCTCAAAGAGGGAAAAAATGTAGACACCTAAAATTGTCCTACGTCTGCAAAGAACATTTTACTAACTTCTTAATTAATTGAATAATTTTAATTATTTAATTAATTTAGTACCATTCTTCTAATTCAAATTTAAAAATCAAATATTTCCCTCCTTTCTCATAATTAAATAATATTTATTATTTAATTAAATATCTTCTTGATTCTTGTATCTCATAATTAAATATTTTTTTTTATTTAATTAAATATCTTTTAAGTCTTGTCTCACATAATTAAATACCATTTATTATTTAATTATATATCTTCTTGATTCTTTTCACCCATAATTAAATAATTATTTTAATTAGTTAAGTAAGTCTTTTCTTATTAAATATTTTTTTTAAATTTTTTAATTAAATCATTTCTTCTAGTCTTCTATAATTAGATAATTATTTTAATTATTTAATGATCTAATATTCCTCTAATTATTATTTGAATCTTTTATAATGGAATTAATATTTTGTCCCCAACTTTAATTAAATGATTTTTAATTATAAAAAAAATATATATATATATTATTTCTTATTCTTGTCATCATAATTAAATAATTATTTTAATTATTTAACTTACTAATTATGGTGTTTATAATAAATAAAATGATTATTTTATTTAATTATTCCATTTGCACATCGCTAACTAGGTATTCTAAAAATAAATAAAATATTTATTTTATTTATTCTCTCGTGCACAATTAAATAATTATTTAATGCTAATAAGAAATCACTTATCTATCCAATCAAATAATTCAATTCTTTTAACTGATCAATCTCATTATCCATCTAATCCTATCAACTTTGTCATGCAATGGTTAACTATCAATTAGTTTGAGTTATCAATTCAATCATGTCAAGTTGTGTATTGAAACCCCATAAATCTATATAATGACGGGTGATTACCCATTATTCACAACCACGATTTTAAAATTCTCATGGAGCAAATCTGAGAGCTCACAATTGCAAAGAGAATGAGAAAAGACAAAGAAGGCTTTATTGGTTTGATGCTTGTTTATGATTTATTTATTTATTGTATGCTTGAATTATGCCATTCTTTCTTGAATATGAGTACTTTGATGTAGCAATGTAGAGCTTGTACTTGAATCTAACATTGATTGTTGCAGGTATACACATTATTCAATATTTTACCCCTCTTACAATTATCACAAGTTATACTATATAATAATTTTAGAAATTAATACTTCTAAATATGAATATTCTTGCTTACATAATCGAAATGTCATTATGAGAAAAAGCAACATAGTTAATTATGAGATTTTCTAATGTCTTTAATATCGTTACAATTCACAAATTTACTTATTCTTGAAAGGAAAGTCTAATTTACTTATTTACATCTATAATAATAAATAACATTCTATGTTACACTGTTATCACACTATTTCATTTGTCTAGACACTATTTATGATTAAATAACTACATATCTTTCATCATTCCCCAAGGCCAATTCTTGTAAATAAAACATACTAAGCGACTTATCTACAAAATGAATCAGTCAATACTTCATAGAGCTTAAAGCTATTGGTTGTCTCATAAAATCCTAAAAACTAGGATTTAATTAATGTATCGACTGCATCATGACAAAAAGACAAGGCATAAAGACTGTTTAGCAACGAACCATGTCAAGGTATGGTGGATTTAATCTACGTTGTCCCAGTATACTAAGAATATCATATATTAGAGTAATGAGGATGTTGTAAAGTTCCAAAGAGAGATATCTCTAGTTCGAATACTAGTTTAGATAACCAAAGTTTGAAAATTTGAATATATCATTGCCATCAATGTGTCTGTTGCATGGCATAATGAACTTTTAAAGGATTTTAAAGGATCTATAATGTTGGGTGCTTGGATGATCTATAATGCTTGGTGCTTGGATGAATTGACCTGGAATGGGAAAATAAGAATTGGTTTCCCTTCTCAAAATTGAATTCTCAATTCCAATTCCATGAGTCAATTCCAATTCCAGGTTCTCAAGTAGAATTGCAGAATGTTCATTTTCGACCAAAATTGGAATTGGCCTATACCAATTCACCAATTCCCGTTTTCCAACTCTAGGTCAATTCTAGAAAACAAACGGGCCCGGATCTATAATGCTTGGTAGGTGATACCACAATAGTGAGTTACACTTTTTTTGCCTAAACGGACATTGAAGTCTACATTTTGAGAAAAACTTTCACATTCAGATGCATATTGTTGTTAAATTGTTTGAAATTGGAAGATGAAGTAAACTAGAGTCTTTTAGGATTTTCTGTCTAGATTCTAAATATTTATTTTTTTATTTTTTTTGAATTGATTTTAATGGTTTTTTTTTTCTCCCACTAAAACTGCTATGTTGCAGAAAACGTCATTTTCAAAAAGGTACAATGACTTCATACAACATAACTTTTTTTCTAAAATAGATATCAATGTGATTCTTTTGAATTTGGTTTTGTAACATCCATACGGAGGGCATGCAATTGGTTTCATGACATTATCATGATTATTGCATATTTTATGAACATTTGAAGTAGAGTCAACCGTAATTTTAACATACCTTGACTGCGTAGCTGATAACTTGTGTATTTATCGAAATTTAATTTAATTTATTTTGATAGAAAGAAGACTCGAAGTCGGAGGGCACTGTAATTTTTCAATTTTTTTTCTATTATCTACTATTTTTCATTGAACATCAAACCTGGAAGTTTATATTCGATAAAAAACCTACATCCGATGCACGTCAAAATACATAGACCTAATTAATTCAAAATTTGTCAAATCTATATTTGTTAGAAATCTCGTTCAGAGCACTTGTGCGATGCAAAAGGACGTCTCCCCATTCTTCCATTTGAGCCCTGCGCTTGAGCCCCGAAGCCATGAAAACTATAGATTTTAAGTTAGCCTCTGCAAATGGCCTCTATTTAGAGGGTTTCGATAGAAAGTAGTTTCGATCGAAACTACTTTCTATCGAAAGTACTTTCTTAGTTTAACATGCATATGGGTAAAAAACAAAGCAAAATATTGACTAGTTAGTTTCGATCAAAACTGAGTTAGTTTCGATCGAAACTAAGCAAAAAAGGTAGTTTCGATCGAAACTAAGAATGTTTCGAACGAAACAATCAGGTACTTTCTATCAAAAGTACTTGACTAAATCCTCCCCTCGCGGATTTCATGAGGAATTCCTTCATTTGAAAAAGTGTAACCCACTATTGTGGGATCACCGTACTTGCATGATCTATCTAAATTAACCGGAAGAAATGTATTGAATATAAGGTGAAAACTAACACATTCATTACTGGTGCAAAGAAACAAAACTCTATGAAAGTATTAATGGAACAATCAATTTGCAAAATGAGTAATAGAAACTATCGATGTTAGGAAGGGCTTGAATAGAATTATGTGAAGACTACATTGTCTTGCATGCAAGCTAACACTAGGCATAGGAATCTTGACAAACTTTCATACCGTAAACAAAGAGGTACTATAAGTGAATCAATTCAACATAGGTCGTGAGGCTTGACAGAAATAGATGAAAGATAACTGATTGTATATAAACTCTAACGCATCCAACATCTAGATAATTCTCATATTAATATATCCAAAACAAAAAAAAGTAACCATATCTTTTTAAATATATGATATAAGAGGCCAGGTCGCCATTGCTTCAAACATAATGGTTATTTATAGTAGATTAAATATCTTCTATTTTGATTTAAAAGGGCTGCTTTCACTGAACACAGAACAAAAGCAATTTATATGTATTCTCTTCAAAAGTAGTGATACCAACAATGGCATTAAGAAGGAACAATGATTTTAAAAATAGATAAAGGCTATTTCATAACCCATTTCGATTACAAGATATAATTATTGTTCTTTTAAGATATATATAAATCATTATTGTTAAGCTAGCACCAGTTTCCTTGTCCTCCTCTCGTACGAGATGCGAGAACGTAGGCAAACAAAAGAGCACAATGCTTAGTTTTCTTCCTTATAGAGGCTTACAAAACGCGTATTCAGTGGACGGCTTAACACGGAACACATGAAATGACACAACACATACATAGAGTTTTGTTTACGCGGACTTTACTTCTCAGGTTTTACCAATTGTTGGTGCCCCCTAATTGGTTCTCTATGTTCTGCTGCTTGTTGGTGTTCCCACTGCCTGTGTTGTACTGATTGTTCTTGGAAGTCCAGTTGCTGTACGGATTGTTATTGACTGAGTTCCCATTGCCTGAATCAGGCATGTACGGTTGGTAGTTCCCATTCCCTGAGTTGGCTTGGCCGTTATTGACGGAGGGCGGAGCACCACAAGGTGCATAAGCACCATAGGGTGGGGTAGCACCATAAGGTCCATAAGCACCATAGGGTCCATAAGCACCACATGGTGCGGGAGCACCATAAGGTCCATAAGCACCATAGCCTTGTTGACTCAAATTGAACAAGAACGGATGTCAAGACACAAAAATGAACAAGAACGGATGTCTGAATACAAGCTGTTTTCCCCAACTTATATAGGCTTAAAAAACCTGCATTTCTTTACGAAAGAAAAAATAACCGAAAAGCTTATTTGAGTACACCACCAAAGCATCAGAACATAGACCAATTTGTTGCCCGAGCATCAGAATATAAACTCAAATGAGGGAAAAGCTAATTTGTCACTACAAGAGCATCAGAATACAGAGCCGAAAGAAATATGGCATGATGTCAGTGGCTATCTAGAGGAATTGAGGATTACGTCAATGGCTATCTAATACGAATGACGATTATGCCAATGGCTATCTAGAAAGAATCATGATAATGTGAGCTCTATCTAGAAGCATTACGCTAGCTATCAATAACTAGTATAGCAACTCCATTCTCGCACCCTAGAGCATTGTGAAGCTAAATTCCTCTAGTAATCAGGAACCGGATGATAGATATGGGCACTGGCTATGGGGCCAACAGAATCCATCCACCTCCTATGCATGCGTATCCTATGCTCATGGTCAATAAGAGAGGTGGATTCCGGTCAATGTTGTGATTATTTTCGTCTAAAGATTTAATTAGTGCTGTTAAAGAATAAAATCAGTTTACACTAATTTTATTTGACATTTATATCTATAAGAGCAAGTAGATTTTTTCAGAACTCAAGAAACAAGCCAAAAAATATCATAAAATAAGAAAGACAATGAAAAACTATACATACATATACATATACATATCTTAGTTTTTCATATATATATATATATAGAGAGAGAGAGAGTTTTCTAAGGAGGATATTATAAGTTAGAGGAACGTCTAGAACTTAAAAAATTGCATCGTTCCCCATATGTCGAACTCTGATTGTCAATATAACAGATCATTTACATGAATATTCTTCAAGATGTGCTTTTATGACAATTTTTTCATTTCTTGGATCTACTACATTCTTAGAAAATTCTAGTTTTGTGATCACTTTTAAGGTACAAATACTGAGACCTCCTCCATCTATAAATACTCATTTGATCTCCAATTTACGATTAAATGCTTTGATGTGTAGGGGTACATTATATGGTTGATACATGGACAAAACATCATGTTCTATAAAAGTGAGGGTATGAGGGGAGGTAATGTGTCCCACCATAGGTTGGAATTGATCAATGTGTAGGTTAGTAGATATAGTTGCATTAGCAAACAATTTTTCAAGGATAGCTTTATGTTCAGGAGATAGGCATAAAAGCTGAAGTATATAAAATTTTGCATGTATTTTTCCTAAATTCTCTATGAGGTTGTATCATGAAGTTTGGGTAATTGGTTTAGAGCTAGGAAAATGAAGGGTATTATTGTCTCTATGTGTAGTGACATTGCATTTAGGTTCTTTACCTTTTACAATAAAAGTATTTACTTGTTTATTGGATTTAGTGATATGGTTTATGTAATGTCCATATTGAGTATTGATATAATTTATAGCATCACCAGATTTAGTGGCTTTTCCTTTATCTTTTTCATCCTTAGGGAAAGGATCCTTGACAACCCCACAATCAAACTTTCCAGAATGAGTATGTATATTAATATTAATTTTTGTTAGCATATTACATTAATTAGGTTGGTGTCTAGGTGTAGATTAAATAAAATAAATTAGTTATATATTGAGTTGCTGAGATGTTAGATTCTCGTAAAGAGGTTTTGGTAGTTTGAATCTATAGATCAATTAATTTAGGCATTTGCTTTTCAATTCTTACAATTTAACTATCACCATTAAGATCTATTTTTTTAATATTTCAGATATGATTTAAACTATTAGTCTTATGACCCTTGTATTGATAGTATTCACAAAATGATCTTTGATCCACCATGGTGGTTTGACTTGTGGATTATATTCTCTTATTTCTGCTAATGTTATGGGCTCATTTCTCAAGAAGTTTTTTCAATGTCGACTCAAGTGATTGTCCCAATGATGTAAAATTTCATTTAGGAAAACTCTTTTATTTCTATTTTCCATTATCTAAGGATGATCCTTTAAGATTGTAAATGGGTTGTGGAGTTTAATCTATTTTAAAATCAATAATTGCATCATTGATCACATTCTTGTTTCTAGCCAAAAAGGGTGTATTATTGTTTTTTTGTTTTCTATGCTTGTCTTTATTTAGCATAATAATGTCATCATTAATAAGGATTTATTAAATTATGAATCTCATATCAATCACTTCTTCAAAGTCATACAAATATTTAAGTTGAAGTTCTTGTGCCATATCTTTGGTTAAATTGTGATAGAATAGATCAATCCACTATTTGTTTGGAATGTTGTAGGGTTCCTTTTTGGTCAAATGTAAGGATTCTCCCTTTTTCAGTATTGAATAGATTAGTCATGTTGATTGTCAGCCAATTCTTGAAATTATTTAATAGTTGAAGGTTGTTGTGAAAACTATTCAATGATGTTTCTTCCAAGACTACATTCAAAAAGTAACATAAGATATGTTTCCTCATTTTAAAATTCTGAAGTAGTGGCATAAACATCTATTAAGTGGTCTTTAGGATATCCTTTTCTTCTATAATTTTTCAAGTCTTGGTAGCTCCAAATTAATAGGAAATGGTGACATTACTTTTCTTGGATAAATAAGATAGGGATAAATATCATTGAGATAAAAATTGTGAGATGATGTATTAGTATTCTTGAGGTAGTCTTTTTATTGTCTTGGGGATCTCAATTCATCCAAGATAGAATCATTTATAGGTGTTGGCTTTGTTATCATTTTAGAACCCTTGTAATTTAGTTGTAAGTAAAAAAATATGCAATCTTTCACTTTATCGTTATTGTGTGTATTAGCATGTTTATATCTATTAGATTTAGCTTTATCCTCTAATATAAGTAAAGATGTGTCAAAATCAAAGGGAATTTTGATTCCTTCATACACAAGGACATTGAAATATCATTTAGGATATTATATGACAAGTTGTTTGAATACTTCAAGGAATCTACGATCACTAGAGTTCTTCTTCTACATGTTCTTTGGTTACCACTTCATCACTCTCATTATTTTTCTCTTCATATTGATCTTTATAATTGATACTAATATTTTCTTCCTCATCAAGTCGTTCAAAATGTTTTTCTTTCTCTTGTTCCATTCATCTTTGAATTCTAGTGTTGAATTGGATATGTAATAATATATGAAAAATGATAAGGTATGTGACTCAAAGACTATGATGGGATGCAAAATATAGGGTTGTAGAGAACTATGATATGGATGTACTATTGTAATAGGATCCAAGTGAAGATATTAAAATGTATGAAAGGTTTGATATAAAAATGAAAGATTCAAGGTTACTCTAGATCTAAAAGTAATGTTGTAAACAAGGCTTGAATTGTGTTATGATTGATTAACACGAGGTGAATAGCTAGGATAACATATGATAAGGTGGGGATGATGAAATCCTATCAAGTTATCCTACCCTAGAATGTTGACAGATTCACTAAGTCAAGGAAGGTAAAACTCAAGTGATAAAGAGGAGATGATAGTCAATGTTTAACTCAAGACCCATTTAAGTAACCTATATGAATACTGAAGGTTTTACTTGACCAATGATATATATGCAAGTCTATATGAATGAAAAGAATATTTATAGATATGCAGGGACTAAAAATTAAAACTTAAAGATCAAAATTGGAAATATGATACCCAGATGGACTAAGATAATTTTTTTTTTAAAATTTCTTATTTCAAAGGCACAATAAAAAGATCAAAATTATGGTAATCAATTTCAAATGTGAAAGAATATGAGTCAGGTGCATAATACTAGTGTTTAATTATATTTTTTCTTGTTGTGAAAATTTTGGTAAAGTTTGTTTTTTGTTAATGATATTTTATGACAAGAAAACTCTTAAAATACAAAGACATGGTATTTTTTAGTTTGGTAGGAAGTGATTTAAGAAAAAATGTGTATGTTCAGAGGATCCTCAAATCCAAAATCTCCACAAGTATAGCACAATCAAAATAAATTAAAAATACTTTGTAGCCCAAGGAAATGACTTCACTATGATATTGTAGCCCACAACTTGGAATCTCTTCTGAAAAAAGCAACCTTTTAAACCTAGAATGGGTGCACCTTATTTTTTGTCTTCTTGAGAAATAATGGATAGGAGAACTCCCCACTCCCCTGAAACTCTATAAAAGTCCTAGAAAAATTTGAGTATTTTAATCTCATGTCAAGAGAACCTTGTGGTGAGTATCTTGGGGGTATATTCTTCCCCATCCTTGCACTGAAATATATCACAATTTTTTGTCAAAAATGGGGCAATATTATAAATATGGTGTCTAGTAGGGGAACTTTCAGGGTAGTGTTATTTATACATGTGGCAACTATCATATATATATATATATATATATATATATAAGTTATATCCTAGTCCTTAAAAAAAGGGGTTTTAGGCATCTCATACACAGGCATAGGTAATTTTGAATTTTATAATACCATAATTATACTTGTGTGTGGATAGTGATAGAAACTATTGGTATAGAGAGAATAAACACTAGTTGATTATGAATTTCATCGAAACCAAGATTATTTATATAGAGGACAAAAAATATGCCACTTGAGTAATTTCCTTGGATGAGTACTTTTTCCTACAAGGAAGGTTGTTTCCTTAAAAAAGGAAAATAAGACATAGTTGATCAAATTTATCTTACACCTAGGATCCCAAAGGGAAGGTAACAGGAGACTTGGTGTAATTATGGTCTATCATACAAAATGCGAGAACATCTGATTGGGATATTGTCACACTTGAACTAAGCTCTAGTTCAACACAAGTACAAATTATACTTCCTTGGGCTTTCTTGATCACCAAGATCCTATGAGAATTCCAAAGCAATATCCTCACCCACTCCTTTAACCTTCCTATCAATTTTAACTTCTCACTACTCTATGTTTTCGTTGAGCTCACCAGGGTAAGCCCACTCTCCAACACACCAACCCTATTGTGTAACCTTTCAGGAGTTAGGGTAGGTTCTTGAATCATCTAAGAATAATTACAACTTCTATCAAGAATTATGGTGCATCTCTCCATCGTTGCACATTCTTCCTAGAAATAAGGGCTAGAAGTAATTAGGTGTCTATTAGCCCTATTTTGGTAGGATTTTGGATTTATTTACTGAAAATCCCACACAAACCCTTCAAATAAATTGTGATTTAGACCCCCTTTACAAAAATGCAAAGTATTTTCTTTGTCTTAGGCTTTGGTGGTGTTTGTATAGTACTAAACCCTAAATGAGCTAATTCTTGAGAAAATGAACCAATCTCTGTATACCCTGTTCAAAATTTATTCAAATGGATTCAAACCTTAAATAGCTCATGCGCCAAGCTTTGAAAAGCTCTTACAGACACCACTGAGGTGTTTGATTGCTTTGATAAATCTATTTCTACAAGTTAGACTTGATGTCTCTCTTATTTCCCTAGTCGAGCTATAAAGAAGCTCACTTAGGGAAAGAGCTCAAAATTCACTGTTAACACTTCTAACCTCCTAAAAAAGGAAAATAGTGTACATAGATCCCTTTTCCATTAGACCAAGGCTCAATTATATTCCACGGTAAAAGCTTCCTAAGGAGCCATTTTTGTATTACAACCTTGACTGGTCTAGTGAACCCAAAACACAGACATAATTAAAAGTGTACTTCAAAATAATAAATAAGAACTAAAAGACTACACAAAGAATTGAAAAACAATCACTCCTCCCTATTTAAATTGAAAAAAAAGGTGGATTTAATCCATTAAGCAACTCTGCAACACAAAACAAGTAACTATCTCATGGAAATGTCTGATTAGATTTCTTGGAAAATGTGTTAAAAAATGTCCAACCTTCATACAAGGCCTCACAAGTTCTTAAATAGGTCTCCTATACCTATCCCAACTGATAAAAAATAACCCATAACTATCTTTGGACAGTTACAACTTCTCGTCCAAAATATTGTCGAGCAACTTTTCAAAGTTGAAAAAGTTGCTTGACAACTTTTACATCTTTTGACAATTTAACAACTACATTTCTCTAACTTAAAATTATGGTTTCTAGTCTGCCACAAAGTCACTTCTAAGCCTAATTATCATTAAAATGGACCAATTTATGGACTCTAGGTGTCGTTTCTCAACTTTTCTCTATTTGGCTTGCAACAACAACATAAGGCTTTTTGGACACAACATTTCCACAACAAAACCACACCACAACAAAACTAAACAAAACATACACTAGAAAATTCTCAAACTAACAAAAGCCTAGAGTAGGATATCTAAGACAAAATTTGATAATCTGATGGGGCCAACCTCTAGGTGTTCTTGCACCATTCTACCCCTAATGAGAAGAGCTTAAATTATCTTTTAAGATAGAATTGAAAGATCAATTCCAAGATTCTTAAAATCACCTTCAGAAATCTAGGTAGCCTCTGATTCTGGTTGTTGCACCAATTTGATTAGATATTCCATGTAATAATTCTTTCTGCTATTTTTGGCAATTCTCTTGTCTAGGACCATCTCTATTGTGGGTTTGGGTTGTGAAGGTCGTGCTAGGTATTTAACTATTTCTTTCACATAATCATCATGTTCTCGTCTCTCAGGGATGGGACCCTTGTATTTCATCAAATATTCTATGTTGAACATAGGTGAGAGTGCTACATCTTTGGGGAGATCCACCTTGTATGCATTGTGCCCATACTTATCTAGGATTTTGCAATGGCCAATCCTTATCATCTACAATTTACTTGGTACTCCCTTTTTGAGTCTAGCTTTGTTTAAATGAACCATCACCCAGTCTCCAACTACAAATTGGATCTCCTTTCTCCTAACATCAATTATATCCTTGATCTTTGAAGTGTTTTCTACTAGGGTCTTCTTTACTTACTCGCGGACTTATTTTATGGACCATGAAAATTCCTTTGCATGTCCACTCTTCTCTGTCATGTCTCGGAGATCCCTTGGATCATACACAACCATAAGGTGGATCCCATCAACTATTTCAAAAGGAATTTTCCCTATAGTCTTATGCACTGTATCATTGTTTTAAAATTCAACTTGGTGAAGGACTTGAGCCCAAGCTTGCCCATAGTATTTGTTGAGACATATTAGAAGGTTTTATAAGGTCCTTTTTACAACCCAAGTCTTCTCATCAGTATATGGATGGTAAGATGATCCAAAGGACGGGTTAGTTCCTAGTCTCTTCCATAAAGTTTACCAAAAATGCCCCATGAATTTGGTGTCCCTATCTGAGACTATGCTAATTGGGATTCCATGAATACTGATTACTTCCCTAAAGAACAAATTTTCTATATGACTAGCATCATGACTCACCTTATATGGAATGAAATGAATCATCTTACTAAATCTATCCAAAAAAACATATTTTCTATCATAACCAATCCTCATCTTGGGTAATCCAAAAAAAAAATCAATACTGACACATTCCCATGGCCTATTGGAAATTGGAAATGGTTGGTACAAACCAACATTGGAGGATGTGCCTTTTTTCCCTTTAACATATTGTACACTAATCTACATATCTTCTTATATCCCTTTTCATTCTTTGATAATAGTAGAACCTTTGTATCAACTCAAAAGTTTTATTCAGCCCAAAATGACCACTAAGGCTTCCATTATTCTTCTCATGCATAAAGGTTTCCCTCATTGACCCTTAGGTAGACATAACTAGCCACCTTTCAATAGGAGTCCATTTTGCAATGTGTATTCTGCATACTCACTATGAAAGTGATTAAATAATTCTTAGCATATCTTGTAGGCTTCTCTGAAATCCTCATCCTCCTTATAGAGGTCTTTGAAGATTTCCACACAAATGATTTTCAATTGTACCTTCTAAACTATGAATAATATTTTACTCAATGAATCAACAACCTTGTTCACCTGTCCATTCTTGTGTTTATTATGGAAAGTGTAAGACTGTAGGTACTCCATCCATTTGATATGTCTATGGCTTAACTTGTCTTGTGAGTTGAGAAAACTCAATACCTTATTGTTTGTATATACAAAAAAATCCTTAGGTAGGAGGTAGTGTCTCCCTTTTCTTAGTGATTGGACAAGTGCATAAAGCTCCAAGTCATAATAAGAGTATCTTTTCTTCACTTCATTGAGCTTGTCACTAAATAGTGTCCTTGGTCTAATCTCCTAACTCAAAACTGTAACCACTGCAATGTTACTAGCATCACACTCCAAAGTAAAAAATTTTGCAAAGATTGGTAGTACTAACATAGGTTGTGTTTCCACCTCTTTCTTCAAGAGATCAAAACCCCTATCTACTTCTTTTTTCCCTTTGAATTTGTATGCAGTGAAAATACCTGCAGCTGCACAACAAGTCAAAACATGCAAATACAAGATATACTAATAAACCAAAGCATGTAAAGAACTTGAAACACAACTATATTTTCACTACAACCTCCGATGAGCTAAAACGAGTGCACCCAAGACTCGTTTGATTTGCTCTTAGAGATTTTGTGGGTGTTCTCTCCCAACACAATGCAATAAATCCCACTAAGATGAAAAAGGATGAAGATTTGAGCACAAGTATATAGAACTTGCCCCAAATCTTTCAAATGATGATATGTAAATGCAAAGTCTACACTAAGAATGTAAATGCAAGAGATTGACAACTAGATTATAATGAAAGCTAAACTAATGATGAACATGTAAGATTTTAGACTAAGACTATGAAAAA